>JACEEZ010020195.1:0-42500 GCA_016584305.1 Chionoecetes opilio
ACAAGGGCGACAAGAAAAAGGGGCAAATTAAAACGGCCAATTCTAAGTGCGGCCTAACCGGGAGTGTTAATTGTGTCATTACTTTCGGAGTTTTATGTTCAAATTTTGGCGTTTAATTGAACCCCCAACATCATATTCGCCTTTTTACTGGCACCCTAGGCAATGCGGACTGGTTTTAAAAGATCGTTACTGATGATGACACCCTAAAATCCTTTTCCCTGCTGTACATCAGTTAACGATTTTATTTTGCATTTGATAATTTATTTGAGGTTATCGTTGCCTATATGCATTACTTTACATTTTTCGGAATTGAATTTTAATAGCCATTTGGTCATTTACAATCTGATAGTTTGTCGAGATCACGTTGTAAGAGCTCGCAGTTTTCTCTAGTATATGCTTTACCGCCTAATTTGGTGTCATCTGCAAATTTCGTATTTTAGATACAAGTCCGCAGGCCAGATCATTGATTATTATCAGAAAAGGTAGGACCCAAGACGAGGCCCTGAGGCCACCCCACTAGTAACATCTAACCAATCAGATGTTTCGCCATTATTACTACCCGTTGTTTACGATTTGAAATCCAATCGCCAGTCCATGAACATAATTGCTCTCCAAAAGCCATGTGCCCTTAGCTTGGTCAAAATGTCGCTTATGGGGAACTGTATCGAAGGCTTTCTGAAAATCAAGGTATATTATACCCCAGGGAAATCTTAGCGTCCCATTTTGAATAATGACATTAAAAAAAATCGAGTAGGTTTGTTAAGCAGAAATCTCTTATTTCGAAATCCATGCTGAGAGTTTAGTATTGTTTTATTTTCATCGAGAAAAGACACCCATTTTATCCCGCAATATTTTCTCAAATAGTTTTAACAATCACAGACGTTAGACAAATTGGGCGATAACACTGGGGAACAATTGGAAAAAAAAAAAATTGTTGAGTTGGGATTTTGAGCTTATTTAGACTAAAATTGGCATGCTGATTCCAAATCTGTAGTCAGTTTTTTTCTAGCACGTCAAGTTTTTTTCCCACAGCTTACCCTCCAGAAAAGCAAAAATTCCACTTGTGAGCTGTAGTAAAACTTTTTTTGTTTTGGCAATTTGTTTGGCGCAGTCCCTATTGGGCATTCGGTCTGTCTTCGTGAAGAATATGGGAGATTAAAGAGAGTCATTGAATTATTGAAATTTTAGACAAACACAATTGGACCCATCTGTGTTGACCTTAAAATTTGTCCCCCTTTCCCTTGGTTTCCCACGTGGATACAAAAGTATCCCTGCTTTCTCTGTATGTGGGATAGCAGAGCTCGAGAGAAGCTTTGGGGTTCAGACGAATTGGCCTCCGAGATCTATCTTAAACCTGGAGATTTCCTAACATTGTCATGAGCCATTTGTTGACAGGGGAAAAAATATATTCCCACCTCTTGCAACATAAAACTAGGTCTCATGAAACAATTTGTAAAAGCATTGTCAACTGATAGCGAAATGTTTTTAAGTACATCATCTTGGATTTCCTGGACTGTCAATTGAAAAAATCAAGGCCGGTGTGTTTGATGGTCCCACAAATTCGACAGCTCATCAAAGATGAACATTTCAAAAGGTACTATGTCAGACCTTGAAAAGAAGGCTTGGGTACAAATTTAAAGACGTCGTCAAGAACTTCTTGAAATACACGTGAAGTAATTACACAGAAATTGTTCAGAAACTATTTGGAGAGCTTCAAAGCGCTTGGTTTCAACATGAGTAAGTAAAGTACATTTTTTGCATAGCCTCTTGCCACTTCCGGAAATCTTGGTGCTGCTAGCGACGAGCAAGGTGAACGATTTCACCAAGTTGAAGGTTTATGGAAGAACGTTATTACGCAGGGTGAATGGGATGTTGCAGATGATGGCTGCCTATTGGTTTGTAGCATCAACGCGATAGTCCTCAAGTGTGAACACTCCAGACAAAGCTACAAACGTAAATTTTTACTTAACCTGCACACAATTAAGCCTTATCCTTGCTAAAAAAACCAGTGATAATGTTAATAAACATTCTATTCAATGCCTATTTCGTTCAGTTTTTTTCAATGTATGTTAACTTTGCAAGTTTTTATAAAATAAGCACTGTTACTGGTTATGTACAGTAATTTATTTCATATTTTTTTAGGAAAGAAAAGCCTACAGTTGCACAAACTTGCGTGATTCGAAAAAACTGAGATCAGTTTTGGATTCACACCCAAAATTACTTAATAACAAGTGTCGACACTAACGCAACAAAAATTTGTTCCTCATGTAATTACTTGCGATGCTCTTACTCCCTTTACTTGATATAGATTAACATTACTAATTTCCACATCTAAGGAACATTTTTGTCCCATTACCGATTTTTGAGATAATGTTTTGGGAGCGAAAGTTGACTGTGACCTTCGCGAAGTAATCGCGGGCGAGATTTCGTCCATCCCCACTGATTTTGCTGGGTCAGTTTCTGCAAAGACTTTGAATTATTTCGTCCCCCCCAACCCCCTTACTGTTATCTCTCCTATTACCAATCTTATCACTTTCGGAGTCCGCATAGCATGTTTACTGGTTTTCTGGTATGGAGCTTCGTCTTCCATAATAATATAAGCGCAAAGTGTGTGTGTGTGTGTGTGTGTGGGTGTGCTTGTTTGTGTTTTGTGTGTGTGTGGGTGTGTTTGTGTGTGTGGTGTGGTGTGTGTGTGTGTGTTGTGGGTGTGTGTGTTTGTCTGTCTGTCTGTCTGTCTGTCCCTGTCCCGCGATAGTGCCGCCGCCCCCGTGGGAATCCCTCAATATGTCACAGTTTTGTAACCACTCGAGACCAGGGAAGGTTTTTAAGCCCCTTTTAATGATCCGATCACTGTTTTCTTTTCTTCTTTTTTTAGCGCCTATAGCAGAATTGGTGAAACAAATTGGTTGCGAGAATTGAGGAAACCTTGATGTTAGGGTGACGGGTGAAATGGGTGAGTGAATGGGTGGGGTGATGGGTAATGGGTGTGGGGTGATGGGTGAGTGAAATGGGTGGGGGGTGATGGCTGGGGTGATGGTGATGGGTGGGGGACTAGGTGGGTAGAATGGGTAATGGGTGGAGGGTTTGGGGGTGGGAAAAATGGTGTGTGTGATGGGTAATGGATGATTGAATGGTGGGGGGTGATGGGTAATGGGTGGAGTGAATGGGTGGGGGAATACCATACTTTCTACATCCATGATTTCAGGAAAGTTAGAAGGGGCTTCTGGAGATTCTGTGTTTGGTGGCCGAAGCCCACCAATAGCCCTAATGGGTGGTGAATGGGTGGGTGGTGATTAGGTAATGTTCTGAGTGAATGGGTGGGGGTGTGATGGGTAAATGGTGAGTGAATGGGTTGGGGTGATGTGGAATGGGTTGTGGCGTGTAATACATACATTTCTACATCCCTGATTTTAGGAAAGCTAGAAGGGGCTATCTGGAGAGTCTGTGTTTGGTGGGCCAGGCCCACCAACCGACGTGGTGGCCGAAGGCCACCAATATCCCTCCGCAGGAGCTACCAAAAGCCGCTCGGAAGGCGCTTTACCGGCTGATTCTTTAATAATCCGCATTAAAGTAATCATTGAGTACGAACGCCATACTTCTTTATTATCTTTACAAGATGTTATTCTTATCCTTTCAGTGGCCCAATACTTGTTTTTGACGTTTTTCTTACTTCGAACGTATTGAAAGAACCTTTCGGGTTTGATTTGGATGCCTTTGCAATGTTTTTGTTTTTTTGTTCTTCAGAACTCGCGCTTTTTTAGACTTAATTAGTCCTTTGCAGCGACGTTTTACGTCATTTATATTCTCTAGAATCAGCAGTCCGCATTTGATCGCTTGGTAAGCTTTATAATACGCTCGGCGGGCTTACTCTGCCAATGAATTTGTTGGATCCTCATTAGTCATCCATCTGGGTTTGGCTTGTTTCAAACGTTTTCTACACAGGGGAACGTGTTTTTCCACCACCGCTTGAGTTTATTATTTGTGAATACATTACACCCTGTTTCGGCGTTAATTACCATTTTAGTATGAGGTCAATCCAGTCAACTTCGCTTAGTACCCCCCTGCTGATCTTCGTGAACTCTGCTTTATTGTAAATTTGGAACTATAACAACCGATTTTCTGGAATGTCTACTTTGCAATTTTGCCGCATCCACTTTTTGCCAAATGTTCACCTATATCGCATTAATCAATCAGATAATGTCGGTAGTGAAAACTAATCTAGGATACCATTTCCCTTGTAGGCTCACGGACCACCTGATTTAATATACTTCGTTTACCATTCAGCATCCATCCTTCTGTATCAGCAGAATTATTTTCCAAGTTTCACGAGGTAGGTTAAGATCTCCACATAATAAATTGTATCGTATCTATTGTTGACAACTGACTTTATCTCGTCACCGGAGGCACTCTACTTTCGCATTTGATTTGGGAAGCCGATATATTGTCCCAATATTAGGCAATTTACCGTTTAGAGAGCTTAATCTTCGCGTAGACTGGAGTCTCTCAATCTTTGTTTACTTTATTCGATTTCGATTGCTTGCAATTTTGCTTTTGTGTAAGACTGACACTCCACCTGCTTTATGCGTGGCGTCAATTTCGGAAGGTCTTTATAGACTGGAATGGCTATTTCAGATAATAATGTTTATCCTTGGTGTTGAGCCAACTCTCAATTGATACTAACGATATTTGGCGTTTTAGGGGGGGGGGGGGGGGGCAACCGTATGCTAATATTCATTTACGCTTTAAAATAATGCTTTCTGGCATTTGTGTTGAGTATTAAGTTCCTTAATATTTTGGTAACCTTGCGTGTGGTTTACCGGCAGGGTGTCCTAGGTCCCACTGTTATCGAGCGCTTGATCAAGTTACTTTGATTAGTATTTGCGGAAACGGAACGTGACCCAGCGTTGCTGTGGGAAATAAAGGGTTAAGGTGATGCTGGCTTACTTGCCGTCCGCCGCGTCGTTTTTTGATATGTACAGAAAAACTTTTATCATATAGCAGACGTCCTAATCGTGCATGGCCAACGGGGCTGAGGTGGAGCCGTCATCCCAAACAGGATGGAATCCTAACCAGGATGGGGGAGGAGGAGGAGGAGGAGATGGAGCAGCCAGAAGGACGATAAGTATTGGTATGCAAGACGCAAACAGCAGTAGCCTTGTTGGATCCCTCTAAGGTGGTTTGCAGGAGCTAAAGGAAAACCACTGTCTACTCTATCTCATAATATGCTGATAGACGATGAATAGACTCAGTTATCAGTAATTGGAGCGCATAGTTCATATAAGTTTTAAATAAGACGAAATGACCATTTAATGGATAGGATGAAAGGTGGATATAAGTATTGTAAGTAACAGGAACTACCACGATCTTCCGACTTCTTGTAGCTTCCCTATGTTCTTATGTTCTCCTCTACAAGCAGGGAGACAGGAGGGCTGAGGATGTTATGAATATTTTGAGGAAAAAGTAGAGTGAAAAATCAAATATATTCCTGCAGTAGACTAATGGTAATGATGATTAGAGTGGTGACTGTGTGTGTCCGTCACTACGTGGGTCAGAACATGGAAGTTGTGATTTGTTTGCTTGATCATCAGGTGGGTCTTTAAACGTTTCATTGGTATTAATACAACTTATCCGAGAAGACTATTATAAATGTTCACAGCGCCATTTGATTATACATTTTTGAAGAGTTTACCAATAAACTTGAGAGAAAACACACATTCTATTCTATGTATTGGTAAACTTACATTCATCAACAACACTCAAATAAAAATACCAACAAGCTATGCATATATTCAGGTCAATTATTCCACGAAGGTGAACTTTTCATGTCATTGCTTCGATGTCAACTGTTGCTTGTAGTGTGGGACGGCGTGAACCGGGGGGTGGGGGGGGGGAGGGGTGGGGAGGGGGGGAGTGGGGCGTCGCATCCTACACCGGGCAACAGCTGCTAACCCCACAGCGGTGCCGTCCGGAGTGGCTTGTTGGCTGTCTCGATGCAAGCAGTCCACGAGGTATCCAAAGCCAAACACGCCGCATGAAGGCAATACCGGCCTTGCCTTCAACACCCCCACAGCCACCCACGCCGCCTCTGCCTTGGCGTCCTCCTAACCCTCGTCTCTGTCATCACCCTCGTGGCCATCAGGGAGCCTTGTTTCAAAGGAGTCATTCACAACGCTCTGCCCGATGTGACACGCCTAACCAAGGTCGATGATACGATGAGGAGATGGAAGGAAGACTTGGCGACAGTGCCAGTAATAACGACATTGTTTATATTTAAGTCAGGAACAATCCCCCTGGCGTGGACTTTCCATACCCACCGGCAGATGATGGTTAGGGAGTTCTTAAGACTGTCCAGGGAACACACAATTAAGCACAGGTTGTATGTTTATCCAACAAATTCCTGCGCCAACGCTGGTGAGTTGACACGAACCTACTCGCAGAATTCGAAACACTTCGCCACCATTAACCTCCATCAATGGCCGAGCCTCTAATAACATCAGAGGAAGAACATCAGACTCCAAAAGTTACTTTAAACGATGTCATGCCTCTTTTGCATTGCCTCTTTCCAATGCCTCTTTGTACCATATGCCTGACAGACCCCAACTTATCTTTCGTGTGAGGTTCCGATGCCAAAGTGACGCAACTGGTCTGCAGGAAACAGGGATCGACAGTTGTTCTAAAATATACGTCGTTTATTCCATCCACGCGTTCCACTTCGTTTCAGTCCTGTCTTCTTACAAACCTTTATGTCTGACCTTATCATCCTCACAGTCCTTGTCTTCGTGAGTCTTGACTTCCTCATCTTGCATGATCGGGAAGAGAAGGTCGTCTCTTTCGACAGGCAGATAAGAACGCGGCAACAGCCCCAGGAAGGCCGCCAGAACACCTCCCGAGGTCAGACCGGACTCACAGTATACACCACAACAACACGTGCAAGTTTTAACCTTCCCGCAGATTTGTCATGGACGTAGAGTATTCATAGTAACGGATAACGAGCAGTTCTTTCCCCAAGGGCGGAATACCCTGAGGCTGGCGGGTGGAAGGCGACATCAGTCTATTACTCAACACAACGTTCAGTCTGTAGCGGTCTAACCATTGCATGCTAATTCATTATTACAACCTGATTTCTAGTGCAGTGAATCCTTTTTTCGCCTGACACTGAAGGGCTTTTATTATGATAGCCATCTTGCGTGCTGCGGGGCTTAAGGACTTTCCAGACACCCCTTCCACCCCCCCACACACGCACACACATCGCAGCGACGTTCAATTGTGACAAACAAATTTCATTTTCATTTGCTCATTTATGAAGAGCAAAAAAAGTTGTCCTCGAGGGTCAAACAAGCTTCCTTCCTCCGGTAAAAACAATATCACGCATGATTTAACATTACTACTCAGTCTAAATTCATCTTGGAAGTCAACGAGACGCAAGTGTGGAACAGTTTGAAGGTGAGGAGACGGTGATCACCATGGATGATGATGATGATGATGATGATGATGATGATGATGGTGATGTGATGGAGGTGGAGGAGAGAAGGAAAAGGAAAAGGAGGAGGAAGCGTAATAGAAAGATGTGAAGTGGTAAAGAAAACATGAAAACATAATATTGTCGATAACTAATGGCAACGTTGAGGTATTTTCTAATGATAACATCCGGAAAATATATGAAAACTGCATTAAAAAGGATGATTAAGTATTCACGCCTGGCCACGGCGCCCTCCTCCTACACCGACCTGTTTTGTGGGAAGAGAACTTATTTCTGAAGATTAAAAAGGAAAGAAAAACTAAATAGCTTCTCATAGAAAGGGAAGTAAAGGACAGAGAGACTTGCGGATGGAAAGAAAAAACTTATAATCCTTGCCAAAGACGAAAAGGGCAATTGAGCAGCACACAAACTCACCACCACACACACACACCACACACACACACCACCACACACAAAAACCACACACACACACACACAAACACACACACTCCCCTCACACTCACCACACACACACACACACACACACACACAAAGGGGACCCCGTAGTGTGGGGGAAGCACGCTGGTTCAAAACCGAGACCCGGGGGTCGACCCCCGGGGGAGGGGAAAACAGTGGGCTTTTTCCCTTTAAAAACCCCAACCCCCCGTCCACCCAGCGTGAATGGGTCCGGGGGTGTTAGCCGGGGTTTGTACCTGCTCCCGGTGCGGGCTTGGGCCCAACACAAAGCCCAAGGATAAATGATAAAAAGTTAAATTGGAGAGGGGGCCACACGAGCGTTGCCAGGCCCTGTAAAATACAACTAGATAAATACAGCTAGATAAATACAACACACAGACACCACACACACACACAACACCCCAACACACCACACAAAAAACCCCACACACACACACACACCACCACACATCATCATACACACACACCACACACCACACCCGAACAAAAATGGGGAAAATAAAAAGGCCAAAAAAAATATAAGAGACACAAAAAAAATTGATAAAGTGAGGTAACAAGAGGAAAAAGGGGGACAGGGGAAAAAAATAAAAAAAAAAAACTCGGAAAACAAAACGAGGGAGGAAACAAACCCAGACCCGAACGATTTGCAAATTTTGGAAAAAAACAGAAAAAGAAAAAAATGGAATTCTAATTAAAAAAAAAAAAAGCTACGAAAAAGAAATCTGAAGAAAAAAAAAAATTATGTTCTGTACAAAAATTTCAAGAAAAAAAAGCACACAATAGTACTCTATACTTTCAATAAACTAAAAAAAAAAAGCAAAACCCCCAGACCCGAGTCCTATCATACACCCCCCCCCACATCCCCCTTTTTTCCCCTCCCCCCCCCTCCTCTCCCCCCTCTTCCCTCCCACCCCAACAGCCACTGAAAACCCCCATACCTCCATAAAAGCCTCCCTAAAACTCTCCCCAGCCCCCTTTAAAACCCGGGCCCGGTAAAAAGGGCCGGGGGGGAAGGCTGTTGAGTAAAGAGGATATAGGAGGGGGGAAGGGAGGCTGTAGGGGGGGGAACACCCTAACAATATTTAAAGGAAAACGACACAAAAGAGACTTAAGTGGCAAAGGAACACGAAAAATTCCTTAACTGGGCCAGACCTCTAATGGGGGCTGCGGGATGGAGGGAAAGGAGGAGGAGGAGGAGGAGGAGGAGGAGGGAATTTTTTGCTCTCCCCACTCATTAGGCAGCGACGTAATTGCAAGAAATGGCTCGCATTTTGTGTTTTTTAACGCATTTTTTTTCCTGACTACGTTTCCTCTCTCTCTCCTCTTTTCTCCTCTCTCTCCTTTCTCTCTCTCTCCTCTCTTCTCTTCTCTCTCTCTCTCTTCTCTCTCCTCTCCCTCCTCTCTCTCTCTTCTCCTCTTCTCCTCTCTCTTCTCTCTCTCTCTCTCTTCTCTCCTCTCTCTCTCTCTCTCTTCTCTCTCTCTTCTCTCCCTTCTCTCTCTCTTCCTCTCTCTCTCTCTCTCTCTCTCTTCTTCTCTCCTCTCTTTTCTCCTCTCCCCTCTCTCTCTTCTCTCTCCTCTCTCTCTCCTCCCCCTTCTTCGCTTCTCTGATAAGAAAGGAGATTTTAAAAAGGAAAAAAAAAAGGAAAAAAAGGGAATGGCAAATAAATACTTTTGGAAAACAACTACTACAGGTTTACACAAAAAGGGGCGGGTGATCTCCATGTTTCCAAGCATGGAATACAGAACGAAAGGAAAACTCTATCAAAATAAAACACAAAAGGATACAATTTAAAAGGGGAACCCTATCGGAAAGGCCAACAGGTCAAAACACTCCTTTACAGTGAGGAAAAAAAACACGTCTTTTTACAAACCGAAAAACAAGTTTTTTTTTACCAGCCGCCAGCTTCAAGAGCGGATAAAATGCCAGCCATTCAGTCATACCCAGCCACCCAGCCCCCCGCCAGTTGTCAGAGAGACGTTTTAAAACCCGGGGTCACCCCGACCAAAAAAAAAAAAAAAAAAAATAGGTCGAAAAAATTTAAGAGAAAAAATATCTAAAAAAAACCGGACACGGATAATCCTAAAGAGCAGAAAAAAGCAAGAGAGGAAGGGAAAAAAAAAAAATAAACGGAAAAATTTCAGGGAAACCGGTGCGTGGAAGAAAGCATTGCGCCCAGGTCTAAATCTCCAGCCCCATGCCAAACAATTACCTTTTATCATCCATCATTTCCCGGGGGAATGGAGACACTCCTGGGGGTCTGTGTCTTCCCCCCACAGTCTTGCCCCACCCCAAAACCCCGGGGCCGCACTCCCAGTTTTCACCTCGGGGCGAACTTTAAGCTCATTTTACCGATCTTAGCGTAATGCTGGCACCCCCCACCACACACACTCCCAACCCCGCTCGTGCAAAAAGTAAAATCCCGGGAACGAACAGGGGCCCGGGGTCGAAGCCGACCACATAATGGTACACGGTGCTCTAAACCCCCAACCCCTTCAAAATTGTGGTGTGTGTGGGGTGTGTGTGTGGGTGTATGTTGCTGTGTGGGGTGTGTGTACAATAGTGTCAATCAATGCGGCGATTGTATGATTGCGTGTAAGGGGGAGGCGGTAGCAGAGTGGTTTTGCGTCTCCGATGGCGTTCTCGGGACCCCAGTTCGATCTCGCAAAAACCAAAACCTTTCGTACCCTCGAGTATGAACACCCCCTCCCTGCCCATAAATTACCTTCGATTGCGAGGGATCAGAGGACCAGGGGGGGGGCATGAGCCCCTAATCACGGGTACTAAAAAAATCCTGCCCGCGCCCCCACGGGGGGGGGCCAACCCTCACAGCAGCTCTCAAGGGAACCTCCAGAGCCTACCATCCGAGCCCTGGGTTACCACTGCCTACAGGCGCTAGTGGTAAGCACATATGTTAAAAAAAAAAAAAAAAAAAAAAAAAAAAAGCCAGCGTGGGTGCCTGCGTGCGTGTGGGTCCTGGAAGAAATTGAAAGTTTTAGTCACAACAGTATTTTGTTAGTTAATACGCGTGAGACAAATCGATGAGCCTCTTTGGAAATTCATTTATTCCTATTTCTTCACGTTATATTTTGTTTTCCTTCCATGTCGCTTTTTTTCACTTTATCCGAATATATTTTAACATATTTTTCGCAGCCTCATGATCCTTCCCTTCCCTTCTCCCGTATGCGTTCCACGGTACGCTACCAGTCGCCGCCCAGCTGCTACTATGAAACACAAATACCTGTGTCCTAACTCTACGAGGTCATTAATAGGAGTTTTACTGCTGACCTAGCACGGGGCAGGCTTCGTAGTGACGTGGCTTGACCGAGGGACAACACTACTGGTGCGAGGACACGTAGGGGGACACAAGGAGATGGGAGTGGAAGGGCGTGGGAAGAGCAAATGTGAGAGCATATTGGTGTGTTGGGATTTGTTCGCTCCGCTGCTGGTTCACGGAAAGAGCAAGAAAATCAGAGGTGACATCGGGCCATCTGTGCCCTGGCGTGCTGCCCTGGGATGTTAGGTCGTCTGGAACTACTAATTGGAGGTATAAATCGGCTGTATCTACGACCTGGGCTATTGGGTCATAAGGAAAGAGACAGCCGGAGGTGAAACCGTTCACTTCGTGTGACCTTGAGTGCCTCACCTATTTCTGGACTGGAATCACGACTTTCACTGCCAAAGTATTACATGAAAATCCATACTTTTCACGGTGATTTCAAGTGTTAAAAGACCTCCCCCAAAATTAAAAAAGGGAAACAGCACAAGACGCGCGATAATTTAAGCATCATGATGTCCTCTTCCTTCCTCTCTCACTTCCTTCCTCCTCCTCTTAATTCTCCTCATTCCTGGCTCAGCTGATTAAAGTAACCAGCTTGCGGGAAGAAATCTGACTCACTCTATTTCCAGCCGCGCAAAGTAAGAGAAAAGATGGTGAAGAAGTCCTTTGCAAGAAAAGAAGGTAGGTAAGCGTTAGTTTCTCATCCTGAGCCGCTGAAACTTCCAAGATGAAATTCCCGGCGTCATTTCGAGAGAAAAACCAAACATGAGAATATTTCCCATGCAGGTTACTGTTTGTTGTGTGGAAGGTATAGTGGTATGGTAAGACTGGCCAATGTAGTGGAGAAGTAGGAAGTGGAGGAGGAAGTGCAAGAGGAGGAGGAGGATGTGGAGATGATGACAATAAGATAGGAAAAGGAGAAGGACCAGAAGAATGATAAGTAGGAGATTGAAGAAAAAAGGGAATAATTGAAGAAAGAGAAAAGATATTATGATTGAGGAAAGCCTGAGTGACGATGATAAGGTGAGAGAGAGAGAGAGAGAGAGAGAGAGAGAGAGAGAGAGAGAGAGAGAGAGAGAGAGAGAGAGAGAGAGAGAGAGAGAGAGAGAGAGAGAGAGAGAGAGAGAGAGAGAGAGAGAGAGAGAGAGAGAGAGAGAGAGAGAGAGAGAGAGAGAGAGAGAGAGAGAGAGAGAGAGGAGAGAGAGAGAGAGAGAGAGAGAGAGAGAGAGAGAGAGAGAGAGAGAGAGAGAGAGAGAGAGAGAGAGAGAAAAAATGCAGCGAAAACTAATCTGGAAACCGAGGACTAAGAAAAAGAAACCGGGAGAAGGGACGGAAGTAATGGAGGAAATGACAAGAAGAAACTGAGAAGAAACTGAAATGAATAAAAAAGAAAACTAGAGAAGAAAAAAGAATAATCAGAGAAGTAACAAAAAACAAAAGCCGGAAGTAACCGAGTAAAACAATAATAAAGGTGAAAAAGAGGGTGAGAATGAATAGCACAAGGAGGAAAGGAAATTAAAGGACTGGAAAAATTATGTAAATGAAGATAACCTGCGAGATAGAGAAAAAGAGAGAGATTGAGAGAGAGAAAGAGAGAGAAAAACAGAAAGGGAAAGGGTAGAGGTGCGAAAAGTGGCAAACAAGAAAAGAAAAAGGAAACGATACATTAGGCAAAAACTAATAAAAAAAAGAGATGCGAGAATAAACAAAACAAAATGCCTCCCTAAACAAGGATAAATATATGACGAAGAAGAGATAGAAAGGTAGAGAATGAAATCAAAGAAGAAAAGGATTAAGAACACACGAGCACAGACAGAAAATAGAGGAAGAGAAAAACTAACTAAATATGGATAAGAACTTGAGCATTAGAATAAAACAAAAAACAAAATAAAGGAAAAGAGAAGAGAAGAAAAGAAAGGAAAACACGACAGAAAAGTGAAGAGGTAAAAATGAAAGGAAAAGATGGAGAAAAGAGTCAAGATGAAAGGGAAGAAAGGGAAAAAAGGAAATATAAAAGCAGGGAGGAAAGAAATATAAGATATGAAAGAGATGATAAAAGGAAATGGGAAGATAAAGAGAAAACTGAATAAGAGAGAAAATATGCAAGGAAGGTATAAAATCAAAGATGAAAATAAGGTTGACAAAAACGCCATAACATCAGTATTGAAAAAGAAAATACAAGAAAAAGAATATAGAAATTATAATAATATATAGAAGAAAATATAAGGAGACCACTAGAGCAGCAGGAAAAAATGTTTAGTGATTTACAAAGTGGCTTTCAATTAGCAGGAGATGATGACGAGCAAGACGACGAGGCGGCGACGTGCTCCTACTCGTCTTGTTTGTGCGAGTAGAAGTTTTATGAAGTTATTAATAGAATTCCCACTATCTCTCTCTCTCTCTCTCTCTCTCTCTCTCCTCTCTCTCTCTCTATCTATCTTGTAAATCAACCCATGAATATGGTAAAAACCTTGCCTTCACATGAAACTGAAACACACACACAAACACACACACAGACACAGACACAGACACAGACACAGACACACACACACACACACACACACACACACACACACACACAAAACTCAGTTTTTTAAGGGAGATAATAACGTTGGTCTTACGAGTCTTTAAGATTGTGTACAGAAGAGCCCCCTGTTGGCGGTTGTTTGGTGGAGGGTAAGAGGGAGGGGCGAGAGACAAAGGAGCGAGGGAATGAGGGAGTGAGTCAAGGTAAAAAGGAGGAAAGGAAAGACAGAGAAAAGAATAGAAATGGAAACTATAAAGAGATAAGTGAGAAGATAGAGATGTAAGGGTTTGAGAAATGAGGAAAGAGTGAAGGAAAAATGAGGTTGTCAGGAGATGAAACGGAAAGTAGAAGAGATAATAACAGAAAAATGTAAATTGTGGAAGAGAAGAAGAAAGAAGGTTAAGGATTAGATGAAATGATGAACGAAGTAAGAAATGTGAGATAAAGGTAAGCTAAATATTGAAGAGGTTGACGGAAAGGAAACAATAGTATAGAATCTTTATATAGGATAAGGTAATGTGATGATTTATATTTTAGAAAATTTGAATGCAATAAAGTAGAGATAAATAAACGATGTCAAAACGTTAATACAAAATATCGAAGTCAAAAAGAAATGGAGCATGAAAACAAAATACGAAAAATGTATGTAACTTGCCTCGCTTACGATATTTTTTTCCCTTTCTTGAAATTTATGAGAGAAAAATGCGAGGCAGAAAATTACTTCCGTTCCCCCTTTCTCTTTCCAATTCGCAAACACAGGAAGAGGAAAGAATAAAGGAAAGCAGAAAAAAGAGGAATGAATCAAAGGCCACAAACAGAGAAGTAAACAATTATCCTTACAAGGCAGAGAAGAGATGAACAGAACATTGATGAAAGACGGAAGGAACAAACGTGATCACAGTGGATACATAGATACTCTCTCTCTCTCTCTCTCTCTCTCTCTCTCTCTCTCTCTCTCTCTCTCTCTCTCTCTCTCTTCTCAGTCACTCTCCCTGTCACTCTCCCTGTCACTCTCACTCTCACTCTCTCTCTCTCTCTCTCTCTCTCTCTCTCTCTCTCTCTCTCTCTCTCTCTCTCTCTCTCTCTCTCTCTCTCTCTCTCTCTCTCTCTCTCTCTCTCTCTAATCAAACAAGACCCCCCCCCAGTACTCGCCTAGGAGTCGCCTGTACATCAACAGATTAACGCAGCGGATTCCCGGAACGCTCTGGAGCTAATTATAAGCCAGCATTAGCAGCGGTCTTGAGTCCAAAGGGATGTGTTTGTTACCGTCCAGACACAGTGAAGGGTTAATTACAGTGAAGTAAACAATTATCCTTACAAGGCAGAGAATATTACACTGAATATTAATTACTAAGTCTTTGCTGATACAGTAATGATTAATTCCCCCAAGAATCCTTTCATTGGGATTAAATAAACTCACTATTAAGGGAAAACAAAAGAAATCATGAATCAAACTGAGGCAGCAGCTTGTCGACCGCCTATTATTTTTTCTCGTCCACAGATTTAACAAGTTGAGGTTTTTTTCGTGTTGGCGTGTAATAAGTAATTATTTCACACTTCAACATACAAGGGTTGTCCGAGGCGGCGCTGCAGGTTTTGTGTTCCAGCAAGAGTGTGTGTGTGGCGGCCTGAGTTCCCTTCAAGGATGTGTTCCTTTCAAGTCGATTGTAAACACATTTTCTGTCCGTTCAAGCATCGCCTTCACGCTTCCCTTGAGGCACGTGATGTCAGCTTTCAGAGATCTTGATTCCCTCACAGCGTCCGCCTCAAATAGCTTATTTTACCTCCCACTGATGGAAGACACGGCGCAATGGGCGACTTTTACTATTCCTTTATTTGTTATATTATCTATTTAAAGACTGTTAGGTTGTTTGTGCCCTTGCTTTGTTGTTAAGATACGTACAGTGATCGCCAGGACAAGCCATCTTGACAAAAACAAATTATCTTTCTTAGCTTGGCTTCTTTTTTCACCCGTTTAATGAACAAAAACAGCAAAACCACGGGCAATATGTAGTCCCTTCCCCCTCCGCCTCCCTTCTTCACTAATGTCTCAGCTTTCCATTGTCACGTAACAGCCGCGCCACCACCACCACCACGTCTCTCTCCCAACGCCTCTCACACTCATCCTCCTTACGTGTCCCTCCACTCTCCCTTGCCTCCTATCACCAGTACAGATAGTACCGCACGCCACCACTACTTCATATATTCTTCTCCTCCTTTCAAGCCCCTTTTTAAAATGCTACCTAAGTCTCTCCATGGTTAGATGAGGTAATGTTCACCCT
Organism: Chionoecetes opilio; assembly: GCA_016584305.1. NCBI lineage: Eukaryota > Metazoa > Arthropoda > Malacostraca > Decapoda > Majidae > Chionoecetes > Chionoecetes opilio. The sequence continues at coordinate 16,024 of JACEEZ010020195.1, forward strand.
TAGTAAGATGTCACCTCATGCCGCCCGTAATCAGGATCATCTTAAGTTTCCTTGCTGCCTGATGCTCCCTTTCACTTCCATTTCTACAGACCTCTATGTTTTCATCCTCCTTCGCCCACAACAACTCCTTGGTCCCCCTATTCGATATCCTGCCCAACTTTGTAACACATACAAAGAACATTTTCCTGTCGTTAAACATATAAATTGATGATTCACATAAGGTAAATACATTAAACATTATTAATTTCTTGTTTTTGCCATTTATCTTATATAAAACATTTTCAAGTTTCTTTTTTCAGGTCATTTTTCAGCTTGTATTGTGATAACTGGAATTTTCTTTCTTTCTTCTATTATATGGTACAGTCTCGTAACGAGGTCAAGGCATCAAAGTTTTCACCCATGGAGATCTAACGTGGTATTTGAGAGAATAATTCAGTTTGTATTATTTACTAAAAAATTTCAATAACCGAAAAGATACTTAGTACGTGGGGTCTGTGAGAGGCTGTTTCGAGGGTCCGTGTTTATCTTGCTCAGAGGAGGGAAACACACTCTCTGCAGCAATATTTAAACTTGCACAGTGTAGTCAGTAAACCACCTAAGCTCCTCCTCCCTCCCTCCTTCCATTCCACGTAATTCCTTATTTCATCTTACTTATTGTTTTCTATTTGCTCCTTCATCCTCCATTTCCTCTTATCTTTTTTTTCTTCTTTCTTTTCATTCATGATTTCGAAAGAATAAGAGGCTCTGGCTGCATGGATACATTTTTTTCCTCGAGATTTATTATTAACTTTTTCCATGTGTCGGCGGCATACGCGCCTCTTTCAAAGCAGCAAATATCGCGTGTTAGTTCGCCCCTTCCCCTCAAGTGTCGTAGTGGTAGTGTAATAAGTCAAGGTACATCAAGGCCTGGTACATCAGTAGCAGGACGGTCACCACGCTGGCCGGTTTGAAGGTTAAGAACATAAGAACATAAGAAAATAAGGAAGCTACAAGAGGCCGCGAGGCCTACACGTGGTAGTTCCTGTCACCTAACACTACCTACATCCACCTTTCATCCCCATCCATGAACCTATCCAGCTCCCCTTTAAAGCTCCCCAATGACTCAGCACTAACTACCTGTCTACTGAGACCATTCCATTCATTCACCACCCTATTTGTGAACCAGTTTTTCCTTATTTCCTTTCTAAATCTACGCTTTTCCAGCTTGAATCCGTTACTTCTTGGTCTACCCTGGTTAAAAGCCGTAAGAACTTTTCCTACCTCTCCTTTATTAAATCCCTTTATCCACTTAAAAACTTCTATCAGATCGCCCCTTACTCTGCGTCTCTCGAGTGAGTGTAATTTTAATAACTTCAATCTCCTCTCATAACTAAAGTTACGCATCCCTTGTATCATTTTGGTCATCCTTCTCTGCACTTTTTCTAACAACACTATATCCATCCTGTAATATGGAGACCAAAACTGAACTGCATAGTCTAGGTGAGGCCTGACTAAAGTCAGATAAAGCTTTAGAATAACTTCCGCACCTCTACTTTTAACACTTCTGGTAATGAATCCTAATACTCTATTAGCTCTATTTCTGGCCTCAATACATTGTTTCCTAGGTCGGAGGTCTGGGCTCACCCTCACTCCAAGATCTTTTTCACCTTCTGATCTTTTCAGCGATACATTGCTTATGGTGTATCTATTACCAGGGTTTTTTCTACCAACATTCATAACGCTACATTTATCAATATTAAATTCCATCTGCCATCTGACTGCCCACTCGTTAAGTTTATCTAAGTCTCCCTGCAATATGTTTACGTCAGACTGTGATCCAATAATCCTACCTAACTTAGTATCATCGGCAAACTTGCTGATATCACTGCTAATCCCACTATCCAAGTGGTTGATGTAAATCAAAAATAGTAATGGGCCCAAAACAGACCCTTGTGGAACTCCACTTGTCACCTGTCCCCATTCAGATTTGGAACCATTAATTGTAACCCTATGTTGCCTATTTTTTAAGGTTTGAAGGTTTGAAGGTTTATTGAACTCAGGCGACCCCAAACGGGGTATGGGAGTACAATACATAAATCATCATTAAGTACAGACAGCGCTTAAGAACTAACATTACAAATATAAAAAACTAATGTTCCTTAAAGTAGATTACAATTACCCGAATAAATTTGGCTAAATTTAACAGGTTGCTATAATTTTTACTATTGAATAAATCACGTGTCTTTATGACATTTACATTAGTATAATAATATCTCTTAATGTATTTCATTCTGCTATCATTAAAGAAAGGACATTTAAATAATGAATGAATTTCATCTCCTATATCATTGGTATCACATAAGGTACAACTTCTCTCCTCCAAGTCAATATTGCTATACCTACCTGTAACTATAGGTAATCTATGATTTCCACACTTAAACATACAGATACTGGTAGAGTATTGCTTGGGTTGAACTAACAAATAATTTTGTAACTGTACATCTGTGGTCATCATTCTGTAGATTATACATGCTAAATTACTATGCAATTCCTCTGACCATTTTTGTTTGTGTATATCAGAAGTTCTTAATCTAAATGAATTTTTCAGCCAGTTGCCATTAATATTTACATCCTGATTAAATATATTTGACATTCCATTGTAGTTTAATAGTTTAATTATCTGTACTAGCCAAGGGGACTTATAGATATCTAAGTCAAATTTATTTTTGATAAATTTGTATAGAATATTTGAAATCTTACTTTCATTACCATTAGCAATTTGATACCAAAAATGTATCATCCTGTTTTCTATTAATTCTGAGGGCTTACTGAATCCTGTTTCACCATATAACATGCAAGTTGATGTAGACTTATTTAACTTTAGAATCCTCTTAAGAAAAGAATTACAAGTTACATTTAATTGATTATTATTTTCAAAGCCCCATATTTCACATCCATATAACATAATTGGTAGTATCAGTTTTTCATATAAATCTAAGAAAATATCCACTGGTACGTCCAGTCTGCTAATTTTACTCAATAACTCATAAGTGGCTCTCTTAGAATGAGTATAATTTGCTTGTTTTTGGCTTTATAAAAAATACCATTATAATTAAAAGTCGTGCCCAAATACACATAATCATCGGACGACATCAATATCAATATCTCTAAACTTAAATGTCTTAAATTTTTTAACTTTCCCTTTTGAAAACACAATTACTTTAGTTTTTGCAGTATTTACCTCAAGTGACCATTTGCTACAATATACATGAACTGCATTTAAGGTCCCCAACGTAGTCTTAACAGTCCCAATCCTCCTCGTCCATCGGTGGACACTCGCTTCCGATGTCCCAGGCGTCGGGCACATCCTCGCTGTCCTGGTTGTCCTCTTGCGCGTAGAGGTATTCGTCATCGCTATCGTAGGAATCATTGCGGGCAGAGTGATATTCATCCTCGGTTTCGGACTCGTCCTCGCTATCGATGTTCCACGCATCTGCGAGGTCGGGGAAGTATTCAACCTTTGTTTCCTTCCTTCACTCTTACCTTTTCACTTCCGCTGTTTCTATCTCCTTTCATCACTTCCTTTTCTCCCCTCTTTCTTTTCTATCTTCTTTTCCTCCTCTATTGTTTTCCATTTATCGATCCCTCTCATCTCCTCTTTTCCTTTTCACTTTACTTTATACTTTTTTCCCATACTGTTTACCTTTCCTTTCCTCTTCCTTCCATTCCTTCTTCCATCTTTCACCCACTTCCCCTCTCAAGCAACAACCTCCCCTCACACAGGGCGCATGAGGGGAAAGAGGTCTGCAAGACAAGGGAAACACAGGAGAAATTAGAATGGAATAAAGAGGGTGAGAAAGGCAGAAGAAAAAAGAAATGTACACAATGGGGAGTTTTCAAAGCTAAGCCGCCAGATGTCTCTCGCGCATCTCACATCCTCTGCTCTGTGAGGCTGAATGATCTATCATTTACCGTAAATTCTCTGTACTTCTTTGGGACATATCAGAATTATCCTTCAATACAACAACTGAAACAGTTCTTAATAAAAAATGTAGTTTATCATTGTTTGTCTGCACTTGTGTGAAAATATTGGCAACAACAATTAAACTTAAAACCAGTCTTTAAACACCCATTTTCATGAAAAACGCAAGTTCAGCAACTAGGCTTTCAGGAAATATCCTACTTGTGTAGCTTCACTGAGTCCCTGTTTTGTGTAGGTGATGGTGATGGTATATTGGTGATGGGGGTGGGTGGTGTGGTGGTGGTTATGGTGTGTGGTGGTGTGTGTATCTTGTGTGGTGTGTGGTAATGTGTGGTGGTGGTGGTGGTGGTGTGGTGTGTGGTGGTGGTGGGTGTGGGTGGTGGTGGTGATGGGGTGTGGGGTGGTGGTGGTGGTGTGTGGTGGTGTGTGGTGGTGGTGGTGGTGGTGGTGGTGTGGTGGTGGTGGTGTGGTGTGGTGGTATGGTGGTGGTAATGGTGGTGGTGGTGGTGGTGGTATGGTGGTGGTGGTGGTGGTGGTGTGGTGGTGGTGGTGGTAGTGGTGGTGGTATTTCATAATTGTTAATGCGAATCAAGCTCCAAGCGAGCGAAGGGAGCTTGGACAACTCCTGTCTGTACCCACGGCTGAAATGGCATATTTAACACCTCACACACATCCTACCACATATATAACACCATGCTAACCCTAAATAACACCTATAACGGCACTAGAAACACGAGTTATAGTGGTTATATGAGGCCTAACACAAGCAGCAGTCTGAATATCCTCGGCTCAGACACTGTTATTGTGAGGGCTACGAGTCGAAACATTTTATTTCCAGTACACTAATGCACTACTTTCGCCTCTGCAGTAATGTCGCCAGGCATAATATCTTACGAATTTTAGCATAAATGCTAAAAACTTGCTTCGCTCGCTTGCACAATGAGTTAAGAGACGAAATATAACCTTTTGTGCCAAATTTCTTCCTTTACGCCTGTATACCCGCTCCCCAAAAAAGTATTCACAAGAAGAAGAAGAAGAGGAAACATTTTACAAGCCTATATGACACCTGATTTCGGCTGAAATATGTGTCCAAGCGATCGAAGCGAGCTTGGACAATAATAATAACAATAATAATATGTAATGTGCGAAGAGCGTGGTCTGGAAGGCTGTTCATATAAGTATTGCAGTCTTATCGAGCAAATAGACCCATGTAAGTACACTGCAAAATGTAATATACCGTAAAGGGATTTGGTAAAGTACCGCGTGTGTGATGGGAGTGCAAGTACTTCCTGGCGAGAGTGGCAAGTGGCATGGAGGAATGAAGACTTAAGCTTTTCATAAGTTTTCCTCTTGTGACTTAGGCCGCCTTTCATCCTGCCTCACCGATTATTTTAAAGCCTCAGAGCAGCACGTGGGATGCGTTCAGCACGCTTAAGAGTGACCAATTCTCGCTTTATAGAAACCATGGACTTGATGATTCACATCAACTCAACAACGGTAAAGTTGAGGAACCAATGTCAAAGAGTTTATTACCAAAGAACTCGTGACATGCAAGTTTCTGCTAAAAATATAAAAAGCAAAAAGGCAACTGCGAAGGTGTGCTAATGACTGCCAACTTTTCTCGCGTCAATACTTTCAATATTTGGGAAGGAATGTCTTTGTTCTCCTTTGTTTTCTCATATTTTCATTTTTTTTTCAATCATCAGTTTCGTTTGAAGTCTGGCTATTGTGTCCAACTATGTACGCTGCTCAAAACCTTATCTTTGTCAAACTTACAACATCAGTGTTTCTCTCAATAAATATTTACTCATTTCCTTTAAAATGTTAGATGAAAAATTATTCAACTATTTGACCTAAGAAAGACAGAGGACACACTCACGTATTATCTCCTCGATGTGATTCCCAAGAGAGCAGTTCACCTCAATACTGCGCCCCATCCGTGGCATCCTCACCGTACTCTTGGCACCCACAAAATGACACTTTGCATTCTTGACGTGCACAATATAGATGTTCTTTGTTATTTTGTTATTTTGTTATGCCCAACACAACCATATATACATCGTTCCTGAGAGCCTCTAGAGCAGTGGTTCTTAACGTGGGTTCGACCGAACCCAGGGGTTCGGTGAGCCAGTATCAGGGGTTCGACGGAGGCCCTCCGAAACACATTGCAATTTTTGCTATTATTGTAATGCCGGATTATTCATCAGAGTAAATTATACGCAAGATTAATATAAATTTATATCAAGCAGTGCGGTGAAGGAAGAGTTGTGTGTGCATGTGTATGTGTCAGAGGTGGGTACCGCAAACGAAAATCCACTTCCGCAACCACAAGTCCGCAAATTTCTTGAAGTTTGCACTTCCGGAACCGCAAGTCCGCAGGTACGTGCGGTTGGCTGCAAGCCAATTATGTGATATTTTTCCTGCATAAAATGCAAAAATAAAGGTAAAGCTCTTTGTAGTTGTAAATTATTTAATTTCTTATTAAACCACTTTTGTAAATTGATATATATTAGTATGCTTTTTCATACTTACTCCTCAGCGCCCCACATATGATATAAGCTCACATTTTGCCTCCCCCTCATTGTGACTCAATTGATCAACAAACTAAAGGGTAATAATTAGTATAAGTACACTACACTCCAAATTATGTTTCATTGATATGATATCAGGCTCTTAACCTCAGACTCCTCTGGTAACAATTCCATCTTGAGCTGGTTCATGTTTCCCTTCATGAAAACCAATCTCAAAATGATCAGAGGACATACTCTCTCTTTTTGGCCTTTATGACATCCAACCTTTGGGATAACAGTTTATGCACGTGTGCAGAGCTGGGTATGGCCGTGTTGTACTTAACAAACACATTATCCAGGTTCCTCGCCCTCCGACTGACCTACAGTGTTGCGCACACAGTCACCTGCCAGTGATCTTCCTCCTCATACTGAAGAGGAACACCAGCATATCGTCTACAGCAGCAACCAGCTGGGCCTTGGTGATGGAGGGCGTAGTGGGCGCCATAGTAATCAAGATGCGGCAGATATCAGACGGCACAAAACTGTTTGCGTGGCACGAGGGATGGCGGTTAACTCGCACCTCGGCCTAGCGATAACGCAGGGTCAAAACTGTCGCCTCACCACCGCAACGCACTAAGTCACTCACAACACATTCCTTGCAAGTAATATTTAGCTCTACAGCAGAGCCATGGTCACTGCAAGCAAATAACACTGTCACCAGCACACGTAGAATACACACCTCTTGGTATGCTCGCCGTGTCTATATCACTGGTTTATGGCCCTCTGACCTCCCTCTCCTTTCTCAAAATATGCGTATATTATATACAAAAATGTGTCAGTAAGATGATAGTTGGGTCAGTTTTTTTTTTAAATCTTGCGGTTATTTCATAATCTTGGGTGAGGCCACACAATGATTGAAAACATGACTGAGTCAGCGAGGGACGCGTGAGGCCAGAGCCGAGCCCACCAACGCCAAACATTGTTTCTAGTATCTACTGACCTTGGATCTCACCTAACAAAGTTTACAGCAATATCTAAAATATTTCAATGATATTATAACATCACACAGATAATGTTTATATGAGTTTCAACCAAAAATATGGTAGAAAAAGCATCATACCTACAAAGCGAGGCAGGAAGAAGTGTTTGGAGATACACGTACGTACTTCGTCTATGAATGCTCACTGATAACTACGGTCAAGGTTGACTGGTGGTAAAGCAGCCTCCCTTAGCGTATCTTACTCACCCTAGACGGTGTGCGTAGCCGCGCAGGAATCGTGTTCAAACTCACCACGGCCACTTGCGAATTTGCGAACATATTTGCGTTTGCGGCAGTACTTCCGCAAACGCAATTTCGCAACTTTTTACCCTTTTGCAAATCCGCAAACGAATTCGCACTTCCGCAATTTGCGGACGTTGCTGTTTGCGGAAGTTTTGCGGAAGTGCAAACCTCTGATATGTGTGTGTGTGTGTGTGTGTTCGCACGCCTCTCTTCCTTCCAAGCAGAGTCGTATATAGGGGGGTATGGGGGGAACTCGGCCATTGCCCCTCCTTTTGTCCTACAGGGACAAAAATTGTTTTGCCTTTGATTATCAGATTAGTGCAGTATATCCCTTTTGAGGTCTTACAATGCCCCTAAAAATGCTTGATTTTCAAAAAATTCCTAACTCCCTCCTCAGACCCCACAGCTGTAGAGGTTCGCTCCGCTCCGTCCCCCTCCCTTAAAACAATCCTGGATGAACCCCGGTGCCCCCCTCCTCTTTCGAAGGATCTATATACGTCACTGCTGCCGAGACCTTCCTTCCTTCTTATTATATAAATATACTCTTGAATTTTGAAGCAATTTATATTAAATCTTTGTATTAATCTTGTTTTTCCGTCCCATATTTGAGGGGTTCGGCTAGTGTGCGGAAGTTTTCGTTAGGGTTCGGCGCCTCTGAAAAGGTTAAGAACTACTGCTCTAGAGCCTTGGCAGAAGATGCACATCTGTTATATGAATTTAGGTGTAAGAAAATAGTCGGAGGTTGTGCGTCATATCACTTCTTTATAGAATAACCTGGGGAAAGGCGATGGTACACACATTCTATTTTTTCGCCTGAAACCAATCAAATTTTTTTCTAAATCTTACTGCTCAAGACAAATAATGATTCGTAGAAGATATAGTGTTGCTTCAATTATTTGTTTTACTTCATGTATCGATACATTTTTTTCTTATTGTGTCAAAACTATATTTCCGATCGTGCATCTTATAAACGATAAATGTTGAACTCCTAACAAGTTTTTTTTATCTCCGTGACTTTTGACACCGTCCTGTCTTCGTGGCCTCCGTCATTTGTTTTTGCCTTCAGTGAAACAAAAACATTGGCCACAACAGATCTTATCGATAAGTTTGCGATTCCTTCCTACTTTATTTTTTCTCACGGTTTCACATACGCAGAGGCTGATCATCTTTTTTATTTCATTGTCCTTCAGGTTGATAAATTCTGTCATTTTTTCATTCATCTCGTATTATGAAACGCGACAGAACATTACCAGAGTGCGAATATCGAACATATGCATATATTTCCATGTTATTCACGTGGAATTACAACAGTGGCTTCTTTTTGCTCCTGATGCACATAAATCAGACGAAGTATTCGCTCCAGGGACGATGGTAGTATTGATTCCAAAGACTTCCTGAATACAGCTGATGGAGAGTCAGTCCTCATTCACGGGCGAAAATCGTATGCACAAAAAGAGTTTCCTTGTATCAGTTGCTTTTTTTCTTTTTTTTACAATGATAGTACACGGACGTTTTGTTTTACGATAATCGATGCAAACTTTTCGATAATCCATCACGTGAGGCAGGAAGGAGCAAAGACATCCCAGGAACATCTGTCTTCCCGCGGTTGTTGTCAGACGCTGACGTGCACATCAGTCCAGGCTGTGGTGGTGTGTGATCAGACTTAATTCTGGTGTGTGACTGCTAAACACACGTGAACGATGTTATTCATGATTATTCAGGTAACTTTGATATGTGTAAGCCGCTTTGATATGGCGCTGATACTAATCTCATGCCATGTAATACTTCCGTGTAGCCAGGGATTCTGCAGCGCCTCCGTCACACAAGTACTGAAGGGCAAGGGTCTCTCTCTCGTCCTTTTACTGAGGACTTCCTGGTATGTATTGAGCAACGTCCCTCACTCATAACTAAACAGAATACATCGTAAGGTTACTTTACTTAACTCATATTCCTCAGCTAGTACAAGTATCTCAGAGTGCGCCTCAGTGCTGCTAATCTTCCTATCTTCTCCACGTTTACTGTTCTCATGAAATGGGTGTCTGCGTGTGGCCTTGATGCACAGGACTTCCTTCTCGTCCTGCCGCCTAATCATACTTCCACGCCTTCTTATTCAAGTGTCAAACAGCATCGTCATTTTTCTACCATTTTACCGGCAAACATTAGAATAACTTGACAACTTGCCTTACTTCGCTCCCTTGCCTCCCCCAGCCACGGAAGGTCAGGCCACAACTATGGCAAAAGTGACTTTATTTCGTTGGGATTTATTGAGAGGTATTTGGAAACCTTTTCCCCTCATATATTTTCCAGCCTAAGGTCTGGTCCTGCCTATGAGGAAAACTCCTGGAACAATACGGGCGACTCTGTATCCTTGACTGTGCACGCGACATGTAACACATGTAATGGATCATCAACTTTGCCGCACTGTTGCACGCTATCATCGTCACTACATACCCACGTAATGTTCTTTCAACAAGTGTACAACAATCTTGAAAGTGGCTTAAATTTCCACCACCTGTGACACATAATTCATAGTTGAGTAATGAATACAAGATTTGCCCGAATTTTGATCACAGATGAACCAGAATGTTTCGTGGTGTGTATTAAGTCGCGGTCACACGAGCAACTTTTCTGGCAATATTCAGCCGGCAACAGAAACGCAGCCCAAACTCGGCTAAAATTGCCCTGTTTTTTGAAGACCAACATGTCGGTCTTTCTCGGCAAGTAAATTGCTGAAATTCCTTCCACCAACGGATATTATTTGACATTCATTTTTAATGCACGCTCTAATTCAATATACAGAAGCTAAAACTAGGAAATAGACGTCCACACTAAAGATGTGGAACGTGTCCAAGCTCGCACAGGCTAAAGTCAACTTTTTAAATACCCTCACCTTAAAATACTGTCTGTCTACAAAAAGTAAAGTAACCAGTAAAATAATATTACTAAAGAAAACATGCCACATGTTGATCTAGGCGGGCGAAGCGAGCTTGGACACCTATTTATGCCGAATTCATTCTTTGGTACTAAATAGATTGGTGAATCTGTCATATAGGCTTGTAAAATGTTTACTCCACGAATGGGGGAAAGGAAGCTACAGGCGCAAAGGAAGAAATTTGGCACATAAGGTTATATTTCGTCTCTTAGCTCATTTATGCAGGAACTATTCACTATCTGAGAAACAAATAAGAGTTAATGTATGTCTAATGTATTTTTATTTACAGATTATAATCAACCACGCTCTAATACAAAATGATGAAGCCATTTCTGTGCGTAAAAGCAGCAATACCTTCTCTCTCATAGATGATATTAATATTGAAAAAATCGTGTTCTGCAATTATTTTCAGTAATTCAATCAGTGTTTGGTGTGGAGGCAAAGTTTCCATGACAGCGTCGAGGTAACCAGTTTTAAGCCGCGGTCACACGACAGCTTTTTTTGAGAATATTTAGCCGGCAATATTCAGCTGAAGCAATTTATTGCCGTGTTTTGGTCACACGGACTTTCATAGAGGTAGCCGAGTTTTAATGCCAATTTCGGCTTCTCAAGCCGTATCTGAAGAAGCGTCTTTGGAAAAATAGGGATAAATAGGGAATAACTGGTTCACAAATAGGGTGGTGAATGATTGAAATGGATTCTTGTGTATGGAAGCGCGTCAGTGATCAACAATAAGTTGGTCCAGTTCAGTATCCCCTAAAAAGGTAGACAGCCAACAAAAAAAATAGAAAACCATCCCTAACTCATGAAAATGTTCCTAAGTCCTTAATATCCTTCAAAATGTTTTAAAAAATGTACAAGACTTCACAATTCGTATTGTAATCGGTTTTTGCCACTATGTAGGTATTTATTGTCCAAGCTCGCTTCGCTCGCTTGGACACCTATTTCAGCCGAAATCAGGTGTCATATAGGCTTGTAAAATGTTTCCACGAATTCTTCTTCTTCTTCTTGCGACTACTTTTGTGGGCAACGGGTATACAGGCGTAAAGGAAGAAATTTGGCACAAAAGGTTATATTTCGTCTCTTAATTCATTTATGCAGAAACTATTCACTATATAAGAAACTAATAAGAGTTAATGTATGTCTAATGTATTTTTATTTACAGATTATACGCGTAAAACTGTTTATTTTAGGCTGTGCACTGTGCAGGCCATAAAAGTGTTGCCAAGTCAAAAGTTACAGTTTGACGAAATAGTTTTGGCTTCGAAAGGGAAAGAAAAAGGCATAAATGGGGAAAAAAGAAACCATTGAGTTCATGTTAAATATTTTCATGTGCGTGTGCGTGTGTGTGACGGGAAATATGAGTCAAAAGGGGAGTTTTAATTTCCAAATAAGGATATTTTTATATGGGGTGTGGGGTGCGTTTTAGGGTGTGTAAGGGTGTTCTAGGGTGTGTGGGGGTGTAAGGGTGTGGGAATCTGTGTGTGTGTAAGGGTGAATCAGGGTGCCAGCGTTGTGTGGGAATATGTTAGGGTGTGTGTATGTGTCAGGATGTGTGTGGGGTTGTGATAACGTGTGTGGGGTTGTGGGTGGGTGTGTAAGGATGTAAGGGTTGTATGGGGATGTTTAAGGGTTTGTGTGTGTGTTGGTTGTGTTTTAGGATGTGTTAGGGTATCCGTTGATTCGGGCCGCCAGTTGAAGCAGGCCGCCTATAGTAGCATGCATACCCAGCAGACAGTATACTTTGTGGTTAAGGTTAGGTTAGGTTAGGTTAGGTTAAGTTAGGTATACTTTGTGGTTAAGGTTAGGCTAGGTTAGGTTAGGTATACTTTGTGGTTAAGGTTAGGTTACGTTAGGTTAGGTATACTTTGTGGTTAAGGTTAGGTTAGGTATACTTTGTGGTTAAGGTTAGGTTAGGTTAGGTATACTTTGTGGTTAAGGTTAGGTTAGGTTAGGTATACTTTGTGGTTAAGGTTAGGTTAGATTAGGTATACTTTGTGGTTAAGGTTAGGTTAGGTATACTTTGTGGTTAAGGTTAGGTTAGGTATACTTTGTGGTTAAGGTTAGGTTAGGTTTCATTAAAACCTATAAGGTTATGCATAAATGCATGCTTGGTATGCATTTAATATAGGCGGCCTGATTCAACTGGCGGCCCGAATGAACTGTATCCGTGTGTTAGGATATAGGGTGTGTGTGGGGCTGTATTTTAGGGTGTGTGTATGTGTCAGGATGTGTGTAGGGTTGTGATAGTGTGTGTGGGTTTGTGGGTGGGTGTTAGGATGGGAAACAGGAAGGTTCGACGGAATACGTTTTCGACGACACCGTCGAAACTTCCAAGTCATTTATTTACGGTGATACACAGGCGACAGGTGTGTTGCGAGGCCATACAGGTGTGTAGTGACAGGTGTGGTGTATGTGGTAAAGCGAGAGAGGTTAAGAGTGAGGTGATAGCCCCCCAGTGTGTGTGTCTGACCTAAAGATCGAACGCGCAGTTCTCGCGCAACACTATAACGGCGTCAGCCCCGTACCGCCGCGGCCACGGGTACGGCGCGGGCCACAGTGGTCCATAGAAGCTAATCTCTGGGAAGCGGGACTCGAACCTAGGATCAGCGCATCAAGGTATACCCTCGGTACGTCTCTGTAGTATTCAGTGGGAGACACTTACGAAAACACGTCAAAATATTCCATGTACCGGCATTAAACTATGATGTCATATATTTCAGGGAGAATATTACGCTGAAAGGCTAATATGGCGGCAATGTATTATCGTCCACCCTATATTTATCAATAGCAATACTCCTATTGTCACTAATAACTGTCACATAAATAAGGTATTTAAGGGTAAATCTCGCCATATTTCCCATTAAATAAGTCTATATGGAAGTGAGCTAGCTCTAATTTTCTCTACGTGTTAAACCACTCTATCTAAAAATTACATTGGAAGTGAGCTAGCTTTAATTTTCTCTACGTGTTAAGAGTTTCTCTAAGGGAAAATCTTAGCTTATTTACTCTTAATATGTCTGTATATCTGGGATAATAAGTAAACATGACCGCCCAGTGGTTCCTGAACGCTGATTGGCTGACAACGTAGCTGGGAACTATTATGGACAATAAGCAGTTTTACGCGTATAATCACTGGTCGACACCAAAAATGGTTCCGAGTTCATTGTGTGTGGGTTGGAAAGCATTTTTGCTGCTGATTTCAAAAATGGCATTGCTTTTTCTCTAGCACGTATAGTTTTTGAAATATCGGCATTTTAAATTTTAATAGCTATTATAATTATATACGTATATATAATTATATAATTAATCGAAACAATCCCCCTACTTTAATATATATTACTCGTAATTAAATTATGGTGGTGCCTGCGGCTTTATTAGGACCTAATGTACATATCTGGCAAAAAATATACCTAAATTATGTTCCAAATATATCCGAAACTGTGCCACATCTTGGAAATATCCGAAAATATGCCAAATCACAGTAAATTTTGACTTTATGTATACACCCTTTTCACTGTCAACAAGAGGTTTGTACATACAGTTGAACCTGCCAGGTGAATCTTTCGGTCGTGCTGGCCATTCCTTTTGTTTGTAATGTTTGCTGTCCGCTCTAGAGTCCCACAAACAAAGAAAACACATGTGCTTAGTGTAACCTAACTGGAGTCCTAGACGCAAGGAGATTACCTTCAGGTCCCCACACAGATTCCACTGATGTTCTTCATATTTAACAGCAGATAACAAAGTCTTCATAGTTTCATTAAGTCTCACTCATTTCATGGCCATGCGCAATTGGAACACTCGGAAGCTTATTTCCTTTATGCAGAAGAACGGCCTTTAGCGTGTTTTTTCCTGAATCTATGAACAGCCGCCACTCACTCTTATCATAAGTGTGATACTCACAAAGTTGTTCCATGAGTGTGTCAACATCAAAGCAGTAACAGAGCTTGTGTTCCATCTTGAAGAAGCTTGCAAGTTCTTTATGTCTACGACGATAATTGTAGCTGATAATTATCAGCCACACATGAAGGTCCGTGCAGTATTTGTGGGGGGCGGTGGTGGTCGGCCCTTAACTATATATACAAAACCATGTATGTCAAGCGCTTCCTGTATATCTATCTGCCTGTCTAACAACCAATGAGCTGATCACCGATGTCCACCTTCAACACGACAGGTAACTCGAGATAAGAAGACCTGTCACTTAGATCGTCAGGTTTGTCGCGTCGCCTGACACAGGGGCTCTCAAACTGGGGGTCGCGACCCCTCGAGGGGTCGCGAAAGTCTTCTGGGGGGTCACGAGATTTCTAGAATGTGCAAAATGCATTAGAGAACACAATATTCATAATTGTATTATTATTCTTTTATATCTATATTCAGTATAAAACAAAACAATAATCATACTTTCCTAGACCTTAATAATTACTAACAAAAAAGGTACAGTAACATAATCTGACTGAGAAAAGAGTTGATCCTGTACTACTTTGCTCTGCCTTCCCTTTCCGTCAAGCCCTCACCACCACGCTCACAGTTCCAGTATACATGTATCATCGCTGCCCAACCCTTGTTAATGCATTACAAATCCACATCACAAGTCTAAACTTTATTTATGTTACTTATAATTTTGATGCGTGTAAAGCAAGAATATAAGATATAGAATGCACTATAGAGTACGGTATATTTTAAGTATTCATAGTGTTCTACCGAATATACTATACATAGAATGTTATGATACGGACCAATAAGACTCTACCTATATGTGTGGGTATGTATTTACCTAGTTGTGTTTTACAGGGCCTGAGCTACACTCATGTGGTCCCGTCTCCGTATCTACAATTTTCCAGTCTTTCTTTCAATTGGTGCACATTATTTGCCGATATCACCTCCTCATTTAGTCCATTCCAAACTTCTACATTTCTATGAAGGAAGCTGTACTACTGCTTTATGTTGTTCAGGTATCTCTCTTTTCCTAATTTTTTTGTATGTCCTCTTGTGTATCGACCTTCTTTGTTTCCGAGTCAGTAGTCTCTCATTGTATGTTTCTTCCATCTTAGTTATCAGTTTACAAATTGTTATTAAGTCTCCTCTTTCTCTTCTCTGTTCAAGTGTTGGTAACTATATTTCCTTCAATCTTTCCTCATAAGAAAGTTTTTCTAGCTCTGGTACCATCTTTGTTGCCATTCTCTGTATCCTCTCCAACTTTTTCACATGATTCTTTTTGTATGTGGACCATACAATGGTAGCCTAGTCCAATTTTGGTCAGATCATTGTAGTAATTATCTTTCTAGTTTTATTAGTAATTATCATCATATGTTTTGTCCGCTCTGTTTGTTGCCACTCTAATATTCTCCAACATCCTGTACGTATCTCCAAATATTGTATTTATATGTTTCTCTGGTTTAAGGTTATTTTGCATTATCACTCCCAGGTCCTTTTCTTCATGAACCTTTATAATTACTTAATTTCCCATTTTATATGGCCATTTATATATCTTTTCGCTTTTTTTCAAATTTCCATCACATGACAGTTATTCACATTAAATTGCATTTCCCATCTTCTGCTCCATTCGTAAATCTTGTTCAGGTCATTTTGTAGTGTTTCACAATCTTGATAGCTTTTTATATTTCTAAATAGCTTTGCATCATCCACAAACAAACTCATATAACTTTTTATTTCATCTGTCATGTCATTGACATAAATCATGAACATTATTGGTGCCAACACTGATCCTTGTCGTATCTCACAAGTACCTTTCTCCATTCAGATTTTTCATCCTTTACTACTGTTCTCATTTCTCTTCCTCTCAGATAACTTTCCATCCAGGTTTTGATCATCCCTTTGATTCCTCCTATATTTTCCAATTTCCAAAGTAGCCTCTCATGGGGAACTTTATCAAATGCTTTGTGTGTGTGTGTGTGTGTGTGTGTGTGTGTGGGGTGTGTGTGTTGTGTGTGTGTGTGTGTGTGTGTGTGTGTGTGTGTGTGTGTGTGTGTGTGTGTGTGTGTGTATTCATCTAGTTGTATTCATCTAGTTGTATGTTTACAGGGCCAGAGCAACGCTCGTATGGCCCCGTCTCCATATCAACATTTATTTTTCTCATTCATCCTTAGTACCGAAGCCACCACCACGGGAGGCGGGTCACAAACCCCCGGCTAACACCCGGTACCCATTCACTGCTGGGTGGACAGGGGCTCGGGTTTTAAGAAGACCGCCCGTCTGTCTTCGCTCCGCCCGGGGATCGAACCCGGGACTTCTCGGTTGTGACCCGAGCGTGCAAACCCCCTTACACTATGGAGTTCCCTTTTCGTGTGTGTTTTGTGTGTTTTGGGGTGTGTGGTGTGTGTGTGTGTGTGTGTGTGTGTGTGTGTGGTGTGGTGTGTGTTGTGTGGTGTGTTGTGTGTGTGTGTGTGTGTGTGTTGTGTGTGTGTGTGTGTGTGAGAGAGAGAGAGAGAGAGAGAGAGAGAGAGAGAGAGAGAGAAGAGAGAGAGGGGAGAGAGAGAGAGAGAGAGGAGAGAGAGAGAGAGAGAGAGAGGAGAGAGAGAGATACTGCAAATGTGTCAGATTGTCAGAAATGCTTTGGTAATGGGGGGGGTCGCAAGCTTTTTGAAATTATTTGGAGGGGTCGCAGGCCAAAAAGTTTGAGAACCACTGGCCTGACCGACGGTGTCAAGGCGCAAGATGAGCACTGCAGGATGCTGGGACTCACACAGGCAACTCTCAACTTTCCTTAAAAATGATACAGAATGTCTCGCTGGATTGTTAAATCACTTTCAGTCTTGTCCGAAAACTCATTTGTGTTTGCGGCTATGTTGTCCTACAAGAAAATATATCTGCAATAACAACAACAACAATTATAAAGCATGTTAACATAGGATGGCAGACACTGTTCAGGCTGGAACAATCACACGCATAGTAAATACAGATATACATACATATATTTGACAAGCATGAAGAAAGTAAATAACAAACGAAAGAATTAAATCTTAGGAAGAGGTCTAACAAAGACTTCATCAACATCCAACTGTTACACAGCCTACCAGGAGTTCTTAGGGAGTCTTATCGTTAGTCTATCGTCTTAGGGAGGTAGACGATACATCATTACCCGAAGGTAAAATCTTGGTTGTTGGTGACAGTCAGGTTAGACATCTTGACAGCAGGTTCTGTGACAGAGAAGGGATGCGCATGAAGTCGGTGAGTTACCCAGGGAAGGGGATGGGTTTTATTTGTGACAAGATAGTTGAGTGCATGGCGGACCAAGGGAAAAAGCCATGTCTGCCTGAGCGCTGGGGAAATGATGTTGAGTGTGTAAAAAGTGGGGAAATTGCTACGGCGGTTAAAGGGGAAGCTGTAGGTAAAGTTATGGACAGGGTGGGTTCCCTGTGGTGTGTGGTGTCCTTTCCCCAAGACGCTTTGTTGACGACTTGTGGTACTCCAGGGCTATTGCGGTGAATTGCGGGCTGGCACTTCATTGCAAAGCCAAATGGTTGGCCTTTGTCGACAGCTGGGACCTCTTTTTTCCCGGGCATAACAGCCTCTACCGCAGGGACGGGGTGCACTTTTCGAGGAAAGGAGTTCAGATCTTGTCTGAATCCCTTGAAAGGGAGGTAGATGCACTGCAGGCTTTTTTAAGAAAAGAGAACTGGGGTTTAGACACGGGGGCTGGGTGTAAAGGAAACTTGCGACACTGGGAGGAGTTTCAGAAGGCAGGGAACTAAAGTGTTTCGTAAGAGAAGGAGAGGAGGGGTTTAGTTAAAGATAAAGGGAAAATTGACAAAAAAAAGAGGAGTTGTTTGAAGGTTTACTATACAAACTGTAGGAGTTTTTAAAAAAGATAGATTTCCTGAGAGGAATAAATAGTGTGGGAGGATTTTGATATAATAGCATTAACAGAAACATGGTTGGATATGTCAGGAAAGGTATTCGATCCGGAAGTCGAGATAGCTGGGTATAAGTTATTTCAAAAGGACGAGTAGGCAGACGAGGAGGAGGAGTTGCGCTTTATGCAAGAGATGCATTGCAGTGTTGTGTTAACAATGTTAAAAAAACAGATGACAGCATAGAGTCTATATGGGTAGAGGTTACGGAGGGAACTGAGAAAATGGTTTTGGGTGTAGTGTATAGGCTCCAAACTTATGTAAGAGGATTCAGCTCCTATATGGGAAGAAATAACAAGGCCTGCAGATATAATCGATTATGCGTGGTGGGAGATTTTAATTTTAGGAATATAGACTGGGATTTAAATCATAGGTGACAGCGTTTGCCAGATGTATTGTTAATAAACCAGGATAACTTCCTAAGTAAAGCAATCAAGGACCCTTTACTAGAGGAGATAATATTCTAGATCATTGCTGACAAATAGAGACGATTTAGTTACAAATGTGGAGGTCGGGGGGAATTTAGAAAAATGCGACCCATTATGAGATCAGATTTATCTTAAAATGGGAAAGTTGGGAAAATTAAGTGGCAATAGGCATCGAATACCTAATTTCAGAAAGGCCCAATTATGCGGGTTTAAGAAGACACCTGGAGGTTATTAATAAGAGGTGTGGGGATGGAGGAGCAGAAAGGTCCCAGGAAAAGGCGTTGTCAGCTGGAAAAGGCCAATTATGAAGGATTAGGAAGGCACTTGGGGGTAATTGGCGCGGTCAGATATGGTAGTGAAGGTCGAGGCTGAGGAGATAATTAGAGCGGTTAAGACAGGGAAGTGAGGTCAGGGCTAAGGAGGAAATTTAGAGAGGTTAGAAGGGGAAGTGGGGGCGGAGCCGAGGATGATTATATCTCATTTTGTAAGGAATATAATTGACGGACAGAAAAGAAAATTCCTTATAGGGAGATAAGGTCAGAAAGAGTGATCCAAAATGGATGACACCAAGTTAAAACACAACATTGGAGTAAAAAGAAACATTTATTTAAGTTCAAGGCAGGATTGGTTAAAAAAAGAACAGTATAACGTGATGGCGAGGACAGTGAAGAAATTAACTCGAGTTGCTAAGAACAATTATTGAGATTTTAAAATAGCCGAACAGGCGAACAGGGACCCAAAGGGGTTCTATCAGGTTTTTTAAAAACAAAGGGCAAGGGAATTAGTTGGGCCTTTAAGGTCAGGACAGGGTGAGGTCTTAAATACGGATGAGGATAGTGTAGGAGTCTAAATGATTATTTTTTTAAGGTTTTTACGGAGGAGGATAAAACAGACCGATACCTGATAGTGAGCAGATGTTCAAAGGAAGCGATGAGGAGAAACTCAAAAGATATTGTGATAACTAGGGAAATGGTGGAAGAGGGTATAGAAAAATGAAAACATTTAAAATCGCCCCGGACCAGATGAAGTGTATCCCAGGGTATTAAAAGGAATGCAAGGAGGTTGTTAGTGAGTCGTTAGTGCAATTTTTAGGAAATCGGTTGAGATAGGCGATGTGCCATTATTGTGGAGGAAAGGAAATGTTGTTCCCATATTTAAGAAGGGAACAGAGGACTAAAGTCAACTATCGACCCGTAAGTCTAACATCAGTGGTGGTAAATTATTGGAATCTATTATTGCAAAAAAAACATTAGAGAGCACTTAGATAAACATAGTTTGATCAATGATTCACAAAAATGGATTCACCAAGGGTAGGTCATGTCTCACCAATTTATTGAGTTTTTATAGGATAAGGTTTATGAGACGGCAGATAATGATAGGATTATGATAAAAAATATGGACTTTAGTAAGGCATTTTGACAAGTACCAAAACGAGCGACTCTTAAAATAAGGTTAGGGCTCATGGTATAGATGGGAAGGTTTTTCATTGGGTCAGAGCTTGGCGACGTAATAGGCAACAAAGGGTTACAATTAATGGTTCCAAATCTGAATGGGACTGGTGACAAGTGGAGTTCCACAAGGGTCTGTTTTGGGCCCTTACTATTTTTGATTTACATCAACGACTTGGATAGTGGGATTAGCAGTGATATAGCAAGTTTGCTGATGATACTAAGTTAGTAAGGTTATTGGATCACAGTCTGACGTAAACATATTGCAGGGAGACTTAGATAAACTTAACGAGTGGGCAGTCAGATGGCAGATGGAATTTAATATTGATAAATGTAGCGTTAGAATGTTGGTAGAAAAAACCCTGGTAATAGATACACCATAAGCAATGTATCGCTGAAAAGATCAAAGGTGAAAAAGATCTTGGAGTGAGGGTGAGCCCCAGACCTCCGACCTAGGAAACAAATGTATTGAGGCCAGAAATAGAGCTAATAGAGTATTAGGATTCATTACCAGAAGTGTTAAAAGTAGAAGTGCGGAAGTATTCTAAAGCTTTATCTGGCTCTTTGTCAGGCCTCACCTAGACTATGCAGTTTTAGTTTTGGTCTCCATATTACAGGATGGATATAGTGTTGTTAGAAAAAGTGCAGAGAAGGATGACCAAAATGATACAAGGGGTGCGTAACTTTAGGGTTTTGAGAGGAGATTGAAGTTATTAAAATTACACTCACTCGAGAGACGCAGAGTAAGGGGCGATCTGATAGAAGTTTTTAAGTGGATAAAGGGATTTAATAAAGGAGAGGTAGGAAAGTTCTACGGCTTTAACCAGGGTAGAACAAGAAGTACGGATTTAAGCTGGAAAAGCGTAGATTTAGAAAGGAAATAGGGAAAAAACTGGTTCACAAATAGGGGTGGTGAATGAGTGGAATGGTCTCAGTAGACAGGTTTAGGCGGAGTCATTAGGGAGCTTTAAAGGGGAGCTGGATAGGTTCATGGATGGGGATGAAAGGTGGATGTAGGTAGTGTTAGGTGACAGGAACTACCACGTGTAGGCCTCGCGGCCTCTTGTAGCTTCCTTATTTTCTTATGTTCTTATGTTACCATTCTAAAGATAATATGGACAAACAATATGCAGGAAAAACATAAATGTTGATTGAAAATGCTTGTAATAAATCGAGGCAAGTCGGAGGTATTTGATTGTTACGTTATGACCTCTAACATTGATGATATAAGACTGGATTACTGTTTACTTCATTCCTCTTAGATGTCGCATCACATGCTGGGGAAATGGCCTACTGGATACAAATATATTTTTCTTACTAGAGTTATACAAAATTATACGATGGTGTCCACAAACGTATTATTACCGCACACGTACACGCACACGCACGCACACACACACACACACACACACACACACACACACACACACACACACACACACACACACACACACACGCATAGGGGAGGCGGTAGCGGAGTGGTTAGCGTCTCCGGCTGGCGTTCTCGGTGACCCAAGTTCGATCCCCGGAGAAATCCAAAACCTTTCTGCACCGTCGAGTGGCCTAAAAACACCCACATGCCCTGCCATTGACCACTGTATACCTGGACTGTTCACGCGACAATGTTTCGAATGACGGGGCTGCATAGGGGCCTGCGGGGCGCCCGACAAAGAGATATAGTGGTCTATGGACTATCATATAGACTGGTTTATCAGTATATATGATATACTGTAATCTTCGTAAATGTTTGTTCATTTATTTACTTATTTAAATTTAATTTACTTATATATTCGTTTTCTGATAAATGAATTATTACCGTGTATAAATTAGCGTTGACTAAATAAATAACATCATCAATGGGAAAATTACCCGCTTGATGATTTTATTTATTTAGTTAACGCTAATTTATGCATGGTTCTAATTAATTTATCAGATAACGAAATATAGCAATGGAAAGCTAATAAAATTGCGCTTCTATTGATACCCTTTATGATAAAAGTTGACTCGCAAAGTTTTAAATGGCGAAGAGTTGATGTGAATATTAAGTTCATGCATATTTCTTCAGTCTCGTAATGGCATTTCTTTAGCGTGTTTTACTGTTTTTTATTTGATAATATTATAGAACAAACATTTACGAAGATTACAGTATATCATATATATTGATAAACCAGTCTATATGATCCGTATATATATATATATATATATGAATCTGAGCGTCCCTCCGACTTCAGCCCCTTGTGCGACAGGCCGATATTCCGTGCGCAGTCCAGGTATACAGTGGGTTATGGCCCTGCCTATCAACTTTACCTTCGATTGCGAGTGCACGAGAGTAACACAGGCGGAATGGGCCCACATCACAGGCAGTCACTACAAGACACCATGCCTGCGCAACACACGGGCAACCAACACACACACCACAACAGACACACACACACACCACACACACACCCACCAACACCACAACCAACACACACACACACACACACACACACACACACACACACACACAACACACACACACACACACACACACACACACACACACACACACACACACACACACACACACACACACACACCACACAACACACACCAACACAACACACACACACACACACACACACAACACCACACACACACACACACACACACACACACACACACACACAAAATAACCTGGAATTTGGCATTAAACTGTTTGAGTTTGTTTTTTTTACGGACGATGGGTCTATTGCCATGATGTTGCAATACATAAATTCCACAGCATTCCATCATAAATCCATCAATAACGAATATTTATGAGTATAATGGTCGCATCAAAAGGTAGTCTCACACAATATATTTTCTCAATTAGTGAACGATAAAGTTTGCCCAACATGATATCCAATCAGAGAGCTGGATTGAACAAAAAACTATTCAGAAAATACCTGTACGAAACATACGATATACTAAACCTCCCCCGGAACTATTTTTTTATCATTCTTTACCATAGGACAAGATGCCTTATGACTCCCAAGGCGTCATCATCAGTGTTCACGGTTCTTGTTCTTACCACCCGTCAGGGTGGCATGGTTGGTAGAGACGTGAGCTCGCAATGTGCAGCGTCCCTGTGCATTCGGTCAGCGGTTCGAGTCCGCCTAGTTCGTGCTGACGTGGTGGCGCTTTGTATAGTCAATAACCTTTTAGTTGGTACTTGCAAAGTGTCTAGATAGGATCAAGTATCTTATCTTATCTTGTTCTTACCACGAAGGCAGCAACTCGAGGGATACCGTCACCAAAACGAACCATGGATATTACGATCAAACTTAAACTTTTTCCTTAGATATTTTGACTCTATCAACGTCCTTTTGAAAAATAAAGTTAGATTACATTGCTAGAAATACCTATACTCTATATTTTTTTTTTGCGAGGCAAAAAATCCTGACTCCTTGCTGCTTACTGACTAATAGTTGATGCCAGGAGAAGGGAATACTATGGTTTTTCTTAATTTCAGTTGTATTGTATCATAGTTAACCATATTATCAGGTAAATATAGGCATAATTCTAAGCATGAGACCTTAAGATAGAACGGATTTTTTGCCTCGTTAAAAAGAATAGACTATAATGCTTCGATCAAATATCACTTGGAATACGAGGTTTGGGGTCACGTACCGCAATGGAATCTATCGAAAGAACCAGGAATACGTATAATGTGAATATAAACTATGCTTTGTTTACCTAACCGGCCTAATGATGACTGGCAAAACAAACAAGAGTAATTCTTAGACATGAAAGTCTCCACAGTAAGTCAAGAGAGTAAAGTGATGAATAGATTTACAGATATATAGGACCGGTATTACCAAAACTTTATCATAGCTATGACAAATATTTATCATAACTCTTCGATTTGATAAATTTTTATCATACGCCATTTATCATAAGTTTGGACGTGGAAACGCCGTTTGAGTTGCCCTATCCCTCGTTCCACAATGCAGCGTGTCTTCTTGTGGGCGCTAAAATAAAGATAACAAGTAGTTATAGTCTTATTTTTTGTATTAAGGTCAAAATGCAGTAAGGAAGCCACGCCCCCTGCCTCCCCTTCTATTCTAATAAAAATTAATGGATTAGGATTAAAAAAGTAATGGATTCAAGCTGGAAAGATTTAGAAAGGAAATAGGGAAAAACTGGTTCACAAATAGGGTGGTGAATGAATGGAATGGACTCAGTAGACAAGTAGTTAGTGAAGAGTCATTAGGGAGCTTTAAAGAGGGGCTGGATAGGTTCATGGATTGGGATGAAAGGTGGATGTAGGTAGTGTTAGATGACAGGAACTACCACGTGTAGGCCTCGCGGCCTCTTGTAACTTCCTTATTTTCTTTATTTATTTTCTTATGTTCTTATGTTCTTATGTTCTACGGGGCAGCTGATTGGGGCATTCCTCGTATCATTACTAGCAATCACAATATCTTCACTACTTAACAGCGGCGTGACCACTGGACACAGCAATCTTCACTGCAGAGGGATTTCTGATTTTGTCACCCTTTTGTAGTGAAGATTGCTCTGTCCAGTGGTCACGCCGCTGTTAAGTAGTGAAGATATTGTGATTGATAGTGATGATACGAGGAATGCACCAATCAGCTGACTTGAGTAGAAGGGGAGGCAGGGGGTGTGGCTTCCTTAGGTCATTTTGACCATAATAAATATAATAGACATTAGTAAAAATTGCGTTGAGGTAAGGTTTAGTACATTTTTGTTCGGTATAGGATAGGATAAATTGGTTAGATTTGCAAGTTTAATGTCAGTGACATATAATAAAAAAACAAAATCAGTACATACATGTTGTAGCGTGACTGATGTCCGGGCCGTGGTCGCAGGTATGGTGTCAGGAGCCATGTCTTGCCTCCATATCCACGATCTCCAAGCAAGTGACATCCTGCGGGCGTATATCCTCTCTCAAACAGTGTTGTCACGCCACTGTCATTCAGGATGCGTGAATCGTGCACTGAGCCCGGCCACTTGGCAAGGATATCCAATAGTTTGCACTTTGCATCGAAAACCACTTGCACATTGATGCTGTGATATCCTTTGCGGTTAACAAAGACCTCTTCATTTTCTTTTGGTGCCACAATTCTTACATATGTCCCATCTACGGCACCAATAACATGTGGGAATCTTGAGATGTTAAAAAAATCTGCCTTGTTCTGTTCTATAACATCTTGGGTGGTGGGGAAGCGGATGAATCTTCTCATAATGTTAATATCACAGAGGGCGTCTATTGTCTGACTGATGGCTTTGCTGATTGAGGGCTGTGAGGGTCCAAGGTCATCGCTGCTGCACAATTGCATTTTTCCAGTGGCAAGATACCGCAGTGTGATGATAACTTTCAGTTCTGGGGTGAGTGGATTGTTCCTCATAGTGTCACTCTCCAACGCTGCCCGCACAAGGTTAGTTACGAACAAAATTCCCTCACGATCTAAACGATATCTTCTCATCAGCTCTGCATCACTAAGATCGTTAAATACGTCTCTTCGTTGGCGATAATTCCTTGGTTGAGGGCGTTGTTGTGGCGGTACTTCGGCCATGTTGACAGCGGGAAAGTTTATCATAGCCGCGGGGCCGTTATCATAAGTCGCGCTAGAACTCGGTGAACCCACTCTTAGCCTCCCGCGCGGTTTGTGGTAGTCCCCCCACAATTTATGATATCCGCCAGCCAGTTGTGACAAAAATGGGCCATTTTTTCCAGCTATGATAAACGTTCTTAACTATGATCTCTTTGGTAATACCGGCCCAGAAACTTGCATAATAATTAGTTTCAGTAAATGCCAATAACTAGATCAGACACAACGAATAGACAGCTAAAGATTATTACTGACATATTTTATCTAATATCTCTGAACCCATAAGTAAAAAAAAAAAATTAGGAAATACACAAAAGAGAAGCAAGATAAAATACAAATACCAAAAACATGGAAAGCTGCGATGGATTGCGAGATAAAAGACAATTATCGACGAATTTTGTCAAATATCACTAAAAGAGTTACATTTCTAAGGCTTAAAAAGAGCGAA
>JACEEZ010020195.1:47500-55000 GCA_016584305.1 Chionoecetes opilio
ACATGACTGCAGGTGGCAACTATACTGTTATCTACGGTAGTGTCTAGATTGAGGCCAACGTAACTCCCAGATCATTCTCCTCATTCATCTTATACTGTTTCACCTCTCTTCTCTCTTCTCTCTCTCTCTCATCTCTCTCTCTCTCTCTCCTCTCTTCTCTCTTCTCTCTCTCTCTCTCTCTCTCTCTCTCTCTCTCTCTCTTCTCTCTCTCTCTCTCAATATTCAGCATGCAATTATAATATTAATAAATTCATCTTATACTGTTTCCAACCCCGCTCTTTCTCTCTCCTCTCTCTCCTCTCTTCTCTCTCTCTCTCTCTCTCTCTCTCTCTCTCTCTCTCTCTCTCTCTACTCTCTCTCTCCTCTCATCTCTCTCTGTCTCTCTCTCCTCTGTCTTTTTTTTTTCTCTCTCTCTCTACAAATATATTATTTAAATAAAGTCACGCACAATATCTGCCCACAAAATGAGCAAGTTACCCGTAACTATTGTGTGTGGACGTCTGAGTATAAGCCCCTCCCACACCCCCGCCCTCACCGCGCGCTGATTGGTTCCAATTTCCCCTGATCCCGTATAGCAATAGACTTCGGCAATATGCTTCCCGGGCCTCTCCGTTCCCAGACCCGCGGAAGCTTTCAAGGCATGACCCCGCAGAATATCATGTTATGCATGTATAAATGATATACAGTTATCCTCGGAAATGTTTGTTCAATAAGATTATCACATAAAACACAGTCAAACACACAAAATAAATGCCTTTTTGAGACTGCAGATGTATGCATGAATTTAAAGTTCACTTAAACTCGTCGCCATTTAAAATTTTGCGAGACAGCTTATAACATGGAGAATATCAATAGAAGCAGAATTGTATTAACTTTCCATTGAAATATTTCGTTCTCTGATAAATGAGTTAGCACCATGCAAAATTTAGTGTTAACTGAATAAACAACATCATCAATTGGGGTATAAGAAGGCGCGCTACCCTCTTCACTCACCACTTGTGTGAGGGACTAAGCCAGGCTCTCTCTCCACTCTCTCACACTGCTCCTCTCACACACACAGTAGCTACAGCTCATTATTATTACTACTTTTGCAGTGCTTAAATTGTATATGAAACTGCAGTGCGAATTGACTATTCTTTATGAATTGTAGACATGGGTATATATGGAATATATATACTTTTAAAGTTCACTAGGTAGTGGTATATATCACTGTAGCGTAAGTCTGGGAGATCGCTACCAAGCAGTCGTGATGTCCTTCCATTTGTGCCGCGGTATGTTATATGGATCAATAATCCCTATTTCCTTACATTTTTCAATGTAACGAGAAATAGATCCAGAGTCCAACATCTGGAGGACATAGTTGAACACCATTAATCACTTTCCCAGCCATCAAAACAGAGGTTAGTAAGCGTGAGTGTACTGCGTGTACAGGGGAAGTAATGCCCTTTGTTTACATCACCACACGGCCAGCAAGGCCCAGCCATGTGCCTGGGGGCGGAGGCTCGTGACATCAGTGCATACTATCTATTGTGGGAGCATTTTGGGTCTCAGAGCCAGACGGTGCCTGGCTCTGTTCTCGCCAGACACCGCGGATCCTGCATCCCTCGGATCCTTCTTTCGTGAGTTCGCAGTCCGTCCCTATCGTGATGAAGAACATTTCGTCTTCCATGCACAGAGTTCGCCTCGCCAAGTGTTCGTCATCTCGTCCCACCCACCCACCACCTCATGGGCAGCCCTGGACGTCTTCAACAATCTGACATCCTCCTGCCCTGCCCCGCCTCCGCCTGCTCTGCCTCCATACCCTGGGGGAGGGGGCCAGTGGTAGGCATGACCGCAGTCCAGGAGCTATTACGGGTATGCTGGAGGGAAGTTGGCTGAGTGTCACCCTAATATGTTTCCTCTCGTATGCGCTTGCAAACTCTGGCTATCACAATTGCTTTATATTTAGTTTTCTTCTAATAGGACAGTTTCTGAAAGGCAGTATCAAACTTCTATAAAAGTGTTATTCAGCTATTGTCCAAGCTCGCTTCGCTCGCTTGGACACCTATTTCAGCCGAAATCAGGTGTCATATAGGCTTGTAAAATGTTTCCACGAACTCTTCTTCTTCTTCTTCTTGTGACTACTTTTGTAGGCAACGGGTATACAGGCGTAAAGGAATAAATTTGGCACAAAAGGTTATATTTCGTCTCTTAACTCATTGTCCAAGCGAGCGAAGCGAGTTTTTAGCATTTATGCTAAAATTCGTAATATATTGTGCCTGGCGACATTAGTGCAGTGGCGAAAGTAGTGCATTAGTGTAGTGGAAATAAAATGTTTCGACTCGTAGCCCTCACAATAACAGTGTCTGAGCCGAGGAGACAGGCTGCTTGTGTTAGGCCTCATATAACCACTATAACTCGTGTTTCTAATGCCGTTATAGGTGTTATTTAGGGTTAGCGTGGTGTTATATACGTGGTAGGGTGTGTGTGAGGTGTTAAATATGCCATTTCAGCCGTGGGTACAGAGAGGAGTTGTCCAAGCGAGCGAAGGGAGCTTGGAGCTTGATTCGCATATAACAATTATGAAATACCACCACCACCACCACCACACACACCACCACCACCACCACCACCACACCACCACCACCATCACCACCATCACCACCACCACCACCACCACACCACCACACCACCACCACCACCACCATCACCACCATCACCATCACCATCACCATCACCACCATCACCACAACCACCACCATCACCACAACAACCACCATCACCACCACCACCACACCACCACCACCACCGCCATCACCACACCATTTTTTTAGAACTTTTTTTAAGAACTTTTTTCAAGAACAATTTAGCACTTTTCTTTTCTTTGTAAAAAGTAAAGAAAATCAAAGAAGGGGATGGTGAAGGTTAGGTTGGATTAGGTCAGGTTGTAATAGAAGTATTTTAAGGTGAGGGTATTTAAAAAGTTGACTTTAGCCTGTGCGAGCTTGGACACGTTCCACATCTTTAGTGTGG
Source organism: Chionoecetes opilio (assembly GCA_016584305.1). NCBI lineage: Eukaryota > Metazoa > Arthropoda > Malacostraca > Decapoda > Majidae > Chionoecetes > Chionoecetes opilio. The sequence goes on from JACEEZ010020195.1 coordinate 50,513, forward strand.
ACGTCTATTTCCTAGTTACTTTCCTTTCACAGAATCTTTTGACGATCGGCTATGACGGGTTTTTCTTAACAAGTCTCGTTTCACCCTCGGCATGCATGAAAAAATAAAAAAAGATAACGTCCCGAACATTCCTTTAACTACCAGCGACAACAACAATAACAAGTGGTGAAGTTGGTGGTGGTGGTGGTGGTGAAGGTGGTGGTGGTAGTGATGGAGGTGGTGGTGGGGAAGGTGGTGGTGGTGATAGTGGTAGTGGTGGTGGTGGTGAAGGTGGTGGTGGTAGTGGTAGTGGTGGTGAAGGTGGTGGTGGTGGTGGTGGTGAAGGTGGTAGTGGTGGTGGTAGTGGTGGTGGTGGTGAAGGTGGTGGTGGTGGTAGTGATGGAGGTGGTGGAGGTGAAGGTGGTGGTGGTGGTAGTGGTAGTGGTGGTGGTGGTGGTGGTGAAGGTGGTGGTGGTGGTAGTGGTAGTGGTGGTGGTGGTGGTGGTGAAGGTGGTGGTGGTGCTACGACGCCAAAAACACTAATAACATTAGAACAGCAGATTTTACACTACTACTACCATTCCAACTAAAGCTAATACTTTTACACTATTATCATCATAATCTTTATTATAAATGAACAGCAACATAAACAGAAAGAAAAGGAGAAGAAAATGTGAAGAGCAACAACAGCAGCGGTAACGATGATGACGACCAATAGAAAATAAAAAAAGGAAATATCTAAGCGTGTATCTTTCAAATAAAACCACGAATACCACCACCGGAAGATCCCTTATTAAAGACGATGACTAACAAAGACTACTGTGACCTTGACCCGAGCAAGGACAGCTGGTTACAGGGACTCAGGGCGAGGAATGCCGGCGAGGAATGCCGGCAACAGGTGGAGCACCTTTGTGGCTGGTTAGACAGCGACTATTAGACAGCCACTGTTAACGACTGTCACAGCAACCATGGCCATACACCCACGCTGTATTACAACCATGTCATCCATCAGGAGTGGCTGTCCAATATCATGAGACCGAGGCAGATGTCACCCACACAAGACAGCGAAGGTGTTTGAGGGAGTCCAGAGGGAGATGCGATATGATGCACAACACACTAAAGGGTCGTAAGTACACCATTTCCTCAGTGACGAGAGATCTTAAGTGTTGTGTTTCCCCCTATTGACGGTTCATGCTTTGTGCTGTAACAGTGGATGCTCCTTACCGTATTCTAAAGAGCATAATCATCAGTCCTCCCCGAATGTAAGAAGGAAAGAAATAAGAAAACAAAGTATCGGAATTATGGTAACGATAATAATTGATCTTATATAATCAAGCTTTTTCTCCGTTACTTTTTTTTCTTGATACTTTCTTTCCTACCGTTCATACCCACCTACCACCCCCACCACATACGCACGCACGCACGCACGCACGCACGCACGCACGCACACACAAAACCATCCCACCCACCCACCCAGCCTCGCTGCACAAGACTTTCTGCTCATTATCATCCCTATTCTGTCCATCTTCCTAATGCAAGAGTTAATCAGTATATTTACTCCTCCATCCCTTTCACTGGTAATCTCTGGAACTTTCTTCCTGTTTCAATTTGTCCACCTTCCTACGACTTAAATCTTTTCAAGAGAAGAGTAACAAGACACCTCCCGAACTAAATTGGCCCACCCCCCTTTCTTTATTATCTACTGTCCTCTTTATAGGGACTGACAACAAAGTGGACTTTTTGTTACCTCTTTTCTTTGTGCCCTTGGGCAGTCCTTTGTGATGCAAGATATATATATATATATTTTTTTTTTTGTGTTTGTGTATGTGTTCTCTGACTGTCTCATTCTGCCACACTTCGTAAAACAGAAACAAAAACACGAGTAACTTTCCTTTTATCCACTGCACGATCGCAAAGGGTTAAAAAGATTACATTTATCGCACCTCCTCCTCCTCCTCCTCCTCCTTCTCCTACTCCACGTCTATCCCCTCCTTCTCCTACTCCACGTCTATCCCCTCCTCCTCCCTCCATGACATGACCCAGCCGTGACCCCTTCCACTACCTAGCTACTACAGCTACAAGCTGGTCTGAAGATAAGTCACCGAATCCTTCTCTGTCTGGCGCGGCGCCGTGACACACGCTGGAGCCCATTACCCAGATGTGAAATATTGACACGATTCACAGCGACCTTAGAAGCTTCGTGTGGCAATGCAAAATATATTTTGACCCTTTTGGAATAACTACAATATGCGTATTAAGGTTATTGAGAAGCAAAAAGGAAAAATTCTGCTCCCGATTCATTGGTGTATCGACATGTATCCTACCGGAGGGCCAGCTTACGCCCGTGTGTGCTTCAGGATGTCACCCCAAAGTTGCAATCTCGGGACACTTTTACAATTTGTGGGTTGCAGGAGTGTCTCACGTCCGGGAACTGATCAGTGTCGACGAAAAGTTACGGTGTCGCGTGTCCCTGGCGCCTCGAGATTTCCCAAGTGCCTGAAACTTACTACATTTTAGTATAATCTCCCCACACGGACAAAATGCAATGTCAGGTCTCACCCGTAACGAATCAGGAGCCACTATTGCGTTAGGGAGCAGCTCTGACCATCTCTGTAATTAGAAGTGATACTGATGTCCCTGCAAACTTGTAGAAATAGTATCGAGTCTTTGTTGCACCCAACCACGGGGAGGCTGCAGGGAGGCGACACTGTCCTGCCGCCGACACTAGTAACTGCTGACGGACCTTGAAGAAAGGGTGTACGCACAAGTTCCAGAATTTCGGTGCTCTCATGCTTCTCTATACTATTAGTCGAAAGAGCATGCATGGTTAGTGATCTCTCTCTCTCTCTCTCTCTCTCTCTCTCTCTCTCTCTCTCTCTCTCTCTCTCTCTCTCTCTCTCTCTCTCTCTCTCTCTCTCTCTCTCTCTCTCTCTCTCTCTCTCTCTCTCTCTCTCTCTCTCTCTCTCTCTCTCTCTCTCTCTCTCTCTCTCTCTCTCTCTCTCTCTCTCTCTGTTTCAGTAGGTTATTTTTTTTACTTATGTCAAAACTACGCGTGTCTTTGTGGGAACGTATTTTCTGTAATTTACCATATGTTGCTCTGTTCTCCAACATTTACACCTAATTATACATGTTTATTCCTTGTGACGCTCATTCATCATATTATATATTCATTATATTGATATCAGCACAAAAGATTACTTTTGAGTCGATTGATCAAATATATCATTTGGGGAGCATTTGGTAGGGCATTTATATTTATTTGGGGAGGCGGTGGCCGAGTGGTTAGCGTCGTGGAGTGCTGAACTCAATGTCCCGATTTCGAATCCTGCCGGGAGCAACTCTTTCAAGAGCCTGGTAGGGGAGCAGAAGGTCCCGAGTTCAAGTCTCACCAAGGAGCAACTGTCAAATCCATCGTCGAGTGGCCGAAGCAACCCACATGCAGAGTATACCTGTCTACCGATTGCAAGTGTGACGGTGGACTCTAGGGGCTGCATGCACCTAAACTGAAGAAGATCACAGAAAATGGGAACTTCACCTGAGACCACAGGTGTCACTATAAAAATCCAGCCTGCGCCACCAACGGGCGAGATCGACCAACATCAAGACTGTCCATACGCATACAGACGCTAAAGGCCAGAACGAATCAATATAAAAATAAAATAAAAATATCAAGTAGACGCATCAGTTATTTTAGAGAGCAGGTCAAAGATTTTCAAACAAAGCCATAAATGTCTCTTATCGTGTCGTAAGCGTGTGGAATACGCGGCCCGCCAGTAGCGTTGACAGTATAACAATTATTACTTTCAATAACAGATGAGATGTCAATTGATTACTATGAACGTAATGCACAATGGACATACGATCCGTCATTGTAATAACATTTCCAAATGTGTCAAGGAAATGTAACCTTTTTGGCGTTGTTGCTGTTGTCCTGCTTCATTCAGTAGTGACAGTTTTATTTGTTGCCTATGAAATTTCCGTGTGACTTTTTCATGTCGCACGTTACTTCTTCCTATCCTGTCGGCCTCGGCTGGAGAAACTAGAGGGTGGGGACGAGCCTTCACCTTAACTATCCTTTATCTGTTTTTTTAATTAGATAGTTTAGAATATCACTGATATGAAACTAACACTCATATGGTTCGCTTGTTTGATTCCCATAGCCAAAAACTCGTAAGTTGGTGGTTACGACAGATCTGTTTAGTACCCGGCTTCTTTTTTGTGTCGCAATGAGGAGGAGGAAGGAGGAGGAGGAGGAGGAGGACAGGTAGCATTGACCCTCCTCTCTCTCCCTCGTCACCGCACCCAGCTGTCTCTTCTCCCGTTTTGGAGCATTAAGCGTCCCTCCCTGTCACTGTTCCTGCCTGTTGTCTCCGCTGGGAAGCAATCAGATCTGCGCGGTACAATGTGGCTGATCAAGTAAGACTCAGAATAATAGTAAGCGTAATAGTGTTCCTTGCGTCTGGAGGTGTTTGGTGAGAGGCCCTTCTAAGTTGTGAAAGAATAAGTTTT
>JACEEZ010020195.1:60000-65000 GCA_016584305.1 Chionoecetes opilio
GAGTATTAACCCTGCAGGGAATAGATGTTATAGTATCCCCAGTACAGTATATATATATATGTTATAGTATCCCCAGTACAGTTCACCGTTGACCTCAATTGGTTTTAGGATCTCTTTATCAGCGGGAAGTTCAGGGGGACCTAGATAGGAGACTATAGTCTATTCACTTAGGCTGGATTCTTGGGAGCTGCTCGCTGCCTAGCCGATTTTGTAAGGACGTCGCTGATTGGCTGATAGACTCGGACTGGGTGGCGATGGTGGTGGTACTTGCCTCGCCGCAACCCAAAACCCTTGCGTTGCCTCAGAAAAATATTCATATTTCTTGGGTTTACTCATCTCTTACACAAGATAGGCCTATTTTGTTTGCAGCAGTGAATCAGGCAGTGATTGTTCAACAACAACACGCCATTTATAACTCAATAGGGTAAAAAATAATGTCATGACTGACTATCACAAGAGTAGGCTGACTTTTTGGTTTTCAGTGCATTGAAATGTTGTACTCCTATCTGCTCATCTGCCATCTGCAGGGAGGGAGGGAGGGAGGGAGGAGGAGGGAGGGAGGGAGGGAGGGAGGGAGGGAGGGAGAGGAGAGGAGAGAGAGAGAGAGAGAGAGAGGAGGAGAGAGAGAGAGGAGAGAGAGAGAGGAGAAGAGAAGAGAGAGGAGAGAGAGAGAGAGAGAGAGAGAAGAGAGAGAGAGAGAGAGAGAGAGAGAGAGGAGAGAGAGAGAGAGAGAGAGAAGAGAGAGAGAGAGAGAGAGAGAGAGAGAGTAGGGATAAGAAAAGGGAAGAGAAGAGCGGATTGAAAGGAGGAGGAGGGGGAAAGGGTGGACAGGAAGGGTCGATATGATGGAGGTTATATTCACCAAAAGTAGATTAACGTTAATAACGTAGTCCAAAAACTGAAAGGAGAAGATATAGATTAACCATTTATCCATTTAGCAAGTCATAAATTGAGACATTGGAGGAGGAAGAGTAGGAGGAGGAGGAGGAGGAGGAGGAGGAGGAGGAGGAGGAGGAGGAGGAGGAGGAGGAGGAGGAGGAGGAGGAGGAGGAGGAATAAGAAGGTTATGAGGGAGATAATTAAGTTTGTTTTCTCTTCTTTCTTTTCTGTTTTTTATCTAATTATTATTAACAGCTTTTTTCCTATCAAACCTATGTAAGGCCCTTCTCACATATTCTAGAGTAGCGCGCCAAATTGTGGCGAATCGTTACTCGCGAAAACACTTGGGCGCACTCGTAGGTACTCGTGGATAGTCGCCATCAAGTCTTATCAAGTAGTGAGAGTCGTGGCAGAGTCGCAAGGTGTCTTGGGTATGCGTGCGAGGGGCTGGAAATTTTGGACATGTTCAAAATTGGCTGCGCAACGTCACGACTTTTGGATGCGTAGCGGATGCGTAGCCGGGTCGTAACTACTAGTATCAACTCGTAGCGACTCGTCATTTATCGTAGCGACTCATTGCCTATTCGTAGTGACTCAAGTAGTGACGTAGTGACTCATTCGTAGTGACGGTTGTTCCGTAGTGTAGTGGTTAGCACGCTCGGTTCACAACCGCGAAGTCCCGGGTTGGATCCACGGTCAGAGCGGAGAAAAATGGGCGTCCTTAAAAACACCCGAGCCCCTGTCCACCCAGTAGTGAATGGGTACCGGGTGTTAGCCGGGGGTTTGTGACGTACCCGCCTCCCGGGATGAGGTGCAGATGACCCTGTATCTCACTCGAGATAAAGATTTCCTTCCCAGATCAGTCAGGTCAAGCCACCGGGTCGTATAAACTCGTAACAAACTCTTACAATGTCGTAGCAACTCGTAAACGACTCATAGCAACTCTAAGCGACTCTTAATCATTCGTTATAAGAAAATTTTATACATATACCAATTCGTAGTGACTCGTACAAATTCGTGGAGACACTCATAAGTACTCGTAACTATGCGTACAAGCTCTTAGCAAAGTCGTACCAACGCGTACTAGTTCTGATTAGGTACACGAGAAACGACAGATAAAACAGTGTCGGGTGTCAGTGTCGCCTTTTCTCCACGAGTAGACGCCGATTTGGGATTCGGCGCTACTCGGCTTGCTACTCTAGAATGTGTGTAAGGGGCTTTTTTCTTTTCCGGTGTGTGTCATCGGAGAATAGGGAGATTAAAGACCGGTTCCCACTAGCCCGCTTCTACGGCCGCCGTTGCCATACACCGCCCAACAATGACGTCAGTACAGCGGTACGGCGGTGCGGTCGACTTTTTTGTAACGTCATCGTGACGTCATTGTTGTTCATTGTTGTTGTACGGCGGCCGTACAAGCGGGCTAGTGGGAACCGGCCTTAACACGTAAATAACGGGATGGCGACGAGGGCGAGGGTAGGGAGAAGGAAGGGCGTGGCGCAGTGTTAAGTCTTAATGCCATTTTATGCCTCAAGATCTACCAGGGACGAGTAGACGCCGATTTGGGATTCGGCGCTACTCGGCTTGCTACTCTAGAATGTGTGAAAAGGGGCTTAAGTGAAGCTACAATTCCCCTCTCATCCCCTTTCCTCCTCCTCTTCCTCCTACCTATCTCCCTTCTCCCTCTATCTCATCCCATGATCCTGCCTCTTACTACGCATTCTTCCCCTCGTCCTTACCTACCCTGCCCCTTCTTCTCCCTCCCGCCCCGTCCTCTTCCCCTCACGCCTCCTCCTCTTCCCCTCCCGCCTCCCCTCTAACGAGCGTGACGTCACGTAAGGGGAGGCAGCAGGACCGCCACATTGGTTGTCAGTCTCCCCGCGAGGTGGCTCAACACTTACCTTCCGGCGCGGCTGTAGAAGACAAGAGAAATAGTGTTATTAGCTGACGCGTGCAATATTTTTTTTCAAAATACAAAATGAACACACACACACACACACACACACACACACACACACACACACACACACACACACACACACACACACCACACACACACAACACACACACACACACACACACCACACACACACACACACACACACACACACACACACACACACACACACACACACACACACACACACACACACACACACACACACACACACACACACACACACACACACACACACACACACACACACACACACACACACACACACACACACACACACACACACACACACACACACACACACACACACACACACAACACACCACACACACACACACACACACACACACACACACACACACACACACACACACACCACACACACACACACACACACCACACACACACCACACACACACACACACACACACATACACACATACACACACACACACAAACACACACACAAACACACACACACAGAACAAACACCAAGGGACAAACATTTAAAGGACTGTTCAAAGCAAGGAAGAGGGGGCGGGCGATATACAGAAGGAAGAGAGGGAAGGAAGGGGACAGATATAAAAATAGAATAACAGTTCGAGGGAAGCACATACACCTTTAGAAGTGTAAAAGACTCGCCAGGAAGGAGAGTGTGTGTTTTATTGCAGGAAGGAGTTGTTCTGTGTGTGTGTGTGTGTAGGGAGGATCAGTAAATGTTATGCTCCTACTAAAAAAAAAATGTTAGTAAGGATAATACTACTTTGGATAAAGTAATACTAAATAAGAGTATACTACAAATGTATTCACACCCTCACTCCGGCTATTAGTCAGACAGTGTTGTAAATTTGTCTGTGTTATTCTATTTTCTTCACCATTTTTGCCGATTTTTAGCATCATTTCTTTTTACCAAATGAACTTCCATTTTACTTTGACCCACTCGTTTCCTGCCTCAGCTCACTCGCGTGCACCAAATATCCCTTTTCTTTCCTGCCTTTATTTCTCTATTTTGCAGCCAACCTTTTACTTTTTTATGTTTATTTATTGTTAAAATATTTTAAATGACCTTCCATTTTGCTTTGACCCTTTGGTTCCTCTCCCAACCTCACTTCCATACCCAATGCCCTATTGTCCTACCCTTTCTTTTCTCCCTCTCACCTACTAACTCTATTTGGTGTTTGCGTTATTTCTTTTGCTAAAATAACCTTCAACTCCACTTTCGACCCACTTGTTCCCCTCCTAAAGCTTAGTCGCGAACCCAACACTCCTTTCCCCTTCAGCCTTTTATTTCCTCTTCTCCCTTCCCACGGTTTTTTGCAACATTTCTTCTGCTAAAAAATATCATACAACTACATTTTGAGTGGCTCCTTTCTTTTCCCAAACTCACTTCATTATATCAACCATATTTATCTGCCCTTTCTTTCTTTTTTTCTCCCTTTCGCGTCCCATCTTTTTTAATTACCTTTTTGGTTTAGTATCATTTCTTTTGCTAAATTAGCCCTCCGTTTTACTTTCTTCCACACGTTCCTTCCCTAAACTCTCCCGCTTATCTAACACGTCTTTCCCTATACTTCCTTTATATTTCCTTCTTACTTCTCACATATTTCTAGGTGTTTACATAATTTCTTTGTATAACAGTATCAGGTCGGATTCGAATCTCGGCTCCTATCTCGAGCTCGGCCCGACTCGGCTCGTATCAATTATTTTGGTAAAACGAACCTTATTTTTACTTTGACCCAATTCTTCCAATCCCAAAGATAAATCGTTTACCAAACACTTTTTTTACTTTCATCTCGTTATTTCTCCCTTTCATTTATCATTTACATTTTTTGCATGACTTCTTTTGGTGCGATGACCTTTTACTTTACTTGACCCACTTGTTTCCTTCCAAAGGCTTACGCGTGTGCTCAATATTCCCATTTCCTTTCCTCCCTTTATTTCCCCCTCTCGCTTCACACCTTTATTGATTTTGTTAGTTTTTGCATCATTTCTATTACAAAAATAACCGTCATTTAACTTTGAGCCACTTGTTCCCTTCACAAGCTTACTTCCGTACCCAAACACCCTATTTCCCTATCTCTTTCTTTCTTTCTATTTCACCCCTTCATTCACCTGAGTGTCTACAGTTAATCGTTCTTCATCCTTTATCTCCCTCGAAATACTGAAT
>JACEEZ010020195.1:70000-72500 GCA_016584305.1 Chionoecetes opilio
TCCTCGGCTCCGACCCTCACTTCCCCTTCTAACCTCATCTAATACTCTCAGCCCTGAACCTCACTTCCCTGTCTAAACCGCTCTAATATCTCCTCAGCCTCGACCTCACTACCATATTGACCGCGCCAATTACTCCAGGTGCCTTCTAATCCTTTCATAATTGGCCTTCCAGGCCTGACAAACGCCTGTCCTGGGGAACTTTCTCTCCTCATCCCACCCCCTCTTTATTAATAACTCCAGGTGTCTTCTTAATCCCGATATAATTGGCCTTCTGAAATTAGGTATCGATGCCTATTGCACTTAATTTTCCAACTTCCCATTTTAAGCTCATTCTGATCTCATTAATGGTCGCTTATCTAAATTCCCCCCGACTCCAATTTGTAACTAAATCGTCTCTATGTGTCAGCAATAGATCTAGAATATTATCTCCTTAGTAGGGCTCCTTGATTGCTTGACTGAGGAAGTTATCCTGGATGATATTTAACAATTAATCTGCATCGCTGTCACCTATGATAAATCCCAGGCTATATATCCTAAGATTAAAATACTCCCACACGCATAATCGATTATATTCTGCAGGCCTTGTTATTTCTTCCATATAGAGCTGAATCCTCTTTACATAAGTTTGGAGGCCTATAAACTACCACCCAAAACCATTTTCTCAGTTCCCTCCGTAACCTTCTACCCTATAGGCTCTAGCTGTCATCTGTTTTATAACATTGTTAACAAACACGCAAGGCATCTCTTGCATAAGCGCAACTCCTCCTCCTCGTAGCCTACTCGTCCTTGATGAAATAACTTATACCCAGCTATCTCGACCTTCGATCGAATCGAATACCTTTCGGACATACCAACCATGTTTCTGTTAATGCTGGATATTATATCAAAATCCTTACACTATGGATTCCCTCAGGAAAATCTATCTTTTTTAAAATACTCCTACAGTTGTATAGTAAAACTTCAAGCAACTCCCTTTTTTTTGTCAATTTCCCTTATCTTTAACTAAACACCTCCTCTCTCTCTTCTTACGAATCAATTTAGTCCTGCCTTCTGAACTCCTCCTAGTGTCGCAAGTTTCTTACCAACCCCCGTGTCTAAACCCCGGTTCACTCTATCTTCAAAAAAGCTGGCAGTGCATCTCCTTCCCTTCAAGGGATTCAGAAAGATCTGAAGCCTTCCTCGAAAAGTGCACCCCGTCTGCGGTAGAGGCTGTTATGCCGAACATAGCATCGGTTCCCCTATACGCACCCTGTTGCACGATATATACCTTAACGGGCCACCCCCTAACACGACTGTTTTTTCGACATAGTTCTAGAACACCTCTCCATTCTGAAGTGCCAGGCCGCAATTCACCGCAATAGCCCTGGAGACCACATGTCGTCAACAAAAGCGTATTCGGAAGGACACCACACACCACAGGGAAACCCACCCTGTCCCTAAACTTTACCTACAGCTTTCCTGAACCGCCGTAGCAATTCCTCACTCCTTTTTTACACACTCAACATCATTTCCCCCACAGCGCTCAGGCAGACGAGGGCTTTTTCCCTTGGTCCGCAATGCAATCAAACTATCTTGTCACTAAACAGAACATATCCCCTTCCGGGTAACTCACCGACTTCATGCGCATCCATTCTCTGTCACAGAACCTGCTGTCAAGATGTCTAACTGACTGTCACCAACAACCAAGATTTACCTTAGGGTAATGATGTATCGTTACCTCCTAACATCCGTATCATCCTCTTGCAGCCCCGAGAGTACCTGAAATGAGTTCCGTGCACAAAAGATGCCGTCATTGTTTACCTTTTTCTCCTGCGGGCGGGCTTCATGCATCAACTAACCTTCCAAACACATCCCTGGTGACTTAGTAGAACCTAGTAGTCGCTTGAGTCACATCTCCCCCCCTCCCCCCCCCCCCCCCCCCCGCTCTGGTACCCTACAGGCACATCACTCGCATGTGCCCTCCACTCGCTCCACATTGGACCTTCACCTCCACACTTAAGAGAAGTATCTATATTTCCGCTTCTTCACAACGCTTTTTTCAATTCGTTCACTTTCACTGGCTAAGCGCCTTTTCAGCGTCTTACGATCGCCCCCGAATAGTCTTAAGTTTCAATACGTTTCAAGCACTGGAAATCCAATGACCATTTTACGGTTTGCAGTTTTTTTCCTGAATCAGAGCAAAACTTCAACGGACTGATGGACGGATGTAGGACGGACGGACGGACGGATGGTCGGATATATGGACGACGGGACGGACTAATCGGGACAAAAGCCCATAAAGGCTATAAGAACATAAAGAACATAAGAACATAAGAAAATAAGGAATCTACAAGGGCCGCGAGCCTACACGAGGTAGTTCCTGTACATAAAACATCCTACATCCACCTTCTCCCCATCTATTGAACCTATCCAGCACCTCTTAAAAGCTACCCACTGACTCCGCACTAACTACCTGTTCTACTGAGTTCATCCAGTCTCTCCCCCATCCTATTTGTGAACA
>JACEEZ010020195.1:77500-80000 GCA_016584305.1 Chionoecetes opilio
AGCGCGTATGCAGTGGTTTATGGGTGATTTGGGATCGTGAAGGTAGTGTGGTTTTTGTGGGTGAGTTGTGACAATACATCCACGTGTGGATGCAGTGTGGAACGATCCCGAGTGGAAGTGGATAGTGATGTGTGTGGAAGTGGATGGGATGATTTAATTTTTGGATAGGGGGCTTGTATTCCACACTTTAAAATAATGTAGGGCAGGATGGTCATGTAAAGGTGCGGTTTAAAGGGTTTGGTTACCGTACCTTAGTTTATATTAACATTAGGATAGAGGTAACAGCTCATGTAGAACTAGACGCCCTACAAGTAAGCCAACTAACGGGTTGTCGTGGCAGTAATGGCCACCTTAGAAAATTTGCTTTAGAGTGGTAGTAATGGAGGAGGAATTTGTACACTAACACCATCTTGAGAGAGGAGGCCAGTGAAGAGATACGTGCTTATTATAATGACAGAAGTGTTACTCTCTCGTGAGAAAGAAATTAACTTTCACCACTTTCTCTCGTGAGAGAGAGAAAGAGAGAGGATGAAGGTCCCTAGAAAGAATGTAAAGGTTAGAAAAATTTTTGCTTTAGAGGGTGCACACAGGGTTGCACTGAACACTAAACCCGCTAGGTTGTCGTTAGACCTAAGGATGTGCTTGGTCTGAGCTTCGCTCGTTGGGTGATAGACGCAGGAGTATGTATGCCTCGCAAAGGAGGTGAGCCTTATCCCAAGTATTGAGGGTATGGAGTAAATCCAGTCGTGATTCCTCCCTACGCACCTACGCCCAGGAGTAGTGGGGTATAAGAAAATAACCATTTCAGACTAGAGGGACGAGTTCAGTTGCGACTCTATAGGGCTTCGGCCTTGACAAATAAGAGAGGAAGTGAGAAGGTTCTCATTTCAAGGGAGTAAAGACATTACATTAAATACGTATTCCCCAAACTGGTCAAATCTACTCTTGGTGAGGGAAGTGATAAGTTAAGAATACATACTATCTCAATTTGATGTAAATTTGTTGGAAGAATTGGAAAATGCAGGATGAGAATATTTGTTTGTAAGTGATAGAAGATCCTAAGAAAATTTATATGAAATTATGTGTGATGTTTATGATAATTTATTTTTATTTTTAGTTAGATATTTCCGGGTAGGATGCTTGATGAAGGACTGAGGCATAAGGAAATTTTTTTTGGGGGGGGAGAAGCTATGTAAAGGCGAGAAATTACATAATAGGGGAAGAGATGAAATAACACATAAGTATCAATAAGCTAACGAGGAATTTTCCTCCACGCCTCATTCCTGAATCACTGGTTAGGCTTATATTTTAAGCCAGTAGTAATTAGGGCACGTAGCGAAACGAGGTGAGAACGGGGTTTCTAGGTTAGGATAATTTTAGAAGCAGCTCGACGTTCATTGAGTTAAGTCGCCTGTGCGGAGGTGATATTCTCGCCCTTGGTAAAGGGTCCCAAGGTAGGATGCTGTTGGCGGAGCAGGGGGCCAAGCGCTCACAAATTAGCAGAGGGGGCAACTACAACATGTCACAGCCAGCCGTGTGAGGACAGGAGAAAGAAGGAAATAGAAGAATAAGTGAGAGGGAAACGTTGGAAGTGGGATAGACTACGTATACATTATATTAGGATAACGACTTGAGCATTACATGTGCGTATCGTTAAGGGGTAACAGTGCGACTGAAGTTACCAGAGATAGTAAACTATATTAGGATGACGACTTGAGCATTACATGTGCGTATCGTTAATGTGGTGACAGTGCAACCGAAGTTACCAAAGATAGTAAACTATATTAGGATAACGACTTGAGCATTTCGCGTGCGTATCGCTAGGAGGGAAGGAAGACTTAATATTAAGATAACTTGTGAATGTATAATAATTACCAAGTGAGACAGTAAAGAGTTAAATATATTATAATTAGAAATATATTAACGCATTGTCATTCAGTTTCCAACCAGTACTTACATATTTTCTTAAATCTTTTATTTTTGTTCATTCATATATTTTTTTCCCACTTAATGTGGGTGGTGGCAGCGGTATAACCAGGACTGTAGAGTACACTCCCAAGGTGGGCACTACATAATGGTAACAACGGTGTAGATGGTCATTTTAACCACTACATATATATATATATATATATGAATTAGAAAAAAACTCATAAATGCATAAATTGATGAAAAATTAATAGCTCGATCAGCTTTATTTCCGTCATGGTAAATATGCTGCCAAACATTTTGAAGCTCATGTCAACAAATTCAGTGTGGTGGATGAACCGTCCAGTGGTCAGCCTCATCATTCCCTGTAGCACTTCATCCCGATATTTGATTTGTGTGCTCGGCATATATCTATATTCTTTGATCGGTAACTATATATTTACCATCATATATAGAAATTGAATGATAGACGTAAGAATAATAAGTACCAATAATGCCAATAATGATAGCAATATTACCGATGATAAAAATTATATAAATGACAATAATAATAATAATAATGAAAATGATAATA
>JACEEZ010020195.1:82500-87500 GCA_016584305.1 Chionoecetes opilio
TATATTACATATATATTGTATTATATACTATATATTATATATGTATATATATGATATATATATATATAGATATTATATATATATTAGTATATATATTACTATATATATTATATATGTATATATACATATATATATATATATATGTATATATATATACAATATACTATACTATAGATATATATATACATTATATGATATATATGTATATATATATACATACATATATATATATATATATTATGTATATATTATACATATATATATATATATATATGTTATATATATATATATATATATGTATATATATACATATGTATATATATATAATATGTTTTTAACATATATTATATATATATGTATATATATATACATATATATATATATCATATAATATATATGTATAATATATATAATCATATATATATATATATATGTATATATTATATAGTCATCATATATATAGATATATATATATATACAATATATATATATATAATATATAATATAATATATATATAATGTATATATATACATATATATATATATGTATATATATATACATATATATATATATATATGTATATTATATAATATATATATACATATATATATATATGTATATATATTGTATATTATATATCATATATATATTATATATGTTATATATACATATAATATATATTTATATATATATGTATATATATATACATATATATATATAATATATTATATTATATATATATATATATATGTATATAATACATATATATATATATATATATATATATTATATATATAACATATATATATATATATTATATATAGATTTTATATATTAATATATATATATATATATTAAATAATAATTTTAAATTATATTATTATATATATATATATATTATATTAAATATATATATAATTATATTGATAATATATATATATTAATATGTATATAATATATATTTATATATATGTATATTAATTTTATTTATGTATTATATATATATTATATGAATATTATTTAATGTATATTTTAATATATATATTTTTATATATTATATATTAATTAATAAATATATATTATATATATTTTATATTATGCCTCAGTATGAGCGCATCCCTCCGGCCGAAATTTTCATAAATTGGTTGCATGGCAACAGAGTCCATAGATTTCCCCAAAAATTAAAATCATTTTTCCTTTAACAAAAAGATTTGGATACTAGTTTGGTCCAAAACTATTGGGAAATTTTTTTAAAATCCTCTACACTAACAAACAGACAGACAGACAGACAGACAGACAGATCGGGGTGAAAACATAACCCCTCCAACTTCGTTGGCGGAGGTAATTAAGGTACGGGTAGGTGATTGTGGCGCTGTGAAAATATGACCTATTTTATGCTAACCATGCGTGGTTAGCGCCTTTGAGGTGTAGTGGTTATCCCGGGCGGGTACGAACCCAGGACCCCCGGGCGATTCCGGGCAGGACAGTCTAAATGCGCCCCCCAGTTGTTTTATCCCTTTTTTCGGGGTTTTGTCGAGAAAAGGCACCTTGGAAAAAGGTAACTTTTTGGGGAAGGTAACTGTTGTAACGCGGATGTCACACTATAGCAGAACAAATTTATGAAGTCCGTTTGGGCGCTGGCTGGAGTGGAGAATTCCCTGTCCAACGCGGTGTCACGTCAGTCACAACACATAATCTCTGTTTCGGTATTCTGTTATTTACCACTTCTGAATGAATCTCAAATACTCTGACTATTCAATTTTATAATAATGCTCATTAATGTTTTTTTAGTCTGAAAATAATTTTATGATTTGTGATTTTATATAAATACCACAACACTTGACAACGTAGTTTTACGATGTTGCCATTTAGACAACGAGAGGCACTTCCTCGCAGCCCCCCACCCACGATGGAAGCTACGCCTACACGCTCGCGTGTTCTTCATAGTCAGGAGAAGGAACCAATTTACAATGTGAATAAGTACTTCTTAGAAGAAAAGGCCAATAGAGGTCTTATTATTGCACCTTCCCGAGCAGTGGCTCGAACAGCCAAAGCCACCAACGTGAGCGGGAAGACTGTACAGCGAATCTGCTCTGCCTTCAATCAAACTTGCTCGACACAAATATCACCAAAACAGATATCACCACCGACGAATATACACTGTAAAATAAATTATAATGTCATACTTTTAGAAAAGAGTCTCACAGGAAAATACAAAATGTTCCGAGAGAGAGAGAGAGAGAGAGAGAGAGAGAGAGAGAGAGAGAGAGAGGAGAGAAGAGAGAGAGAGAGAGAGAGAAGAGAGAGAGAGGAGAGAGAGAAGAGAGAGAGAGAGGAGAGAGAGAGAGAGAGAGAGAGAGAGAGAGAGAGAGAGAGAGAGAGAGAGAGAGAGAGAGGAGAGAGAGAGAGAGAGAGAGAGAGAGGGGGAAAAGAGAGAGGAGAGAGAGAAGAAGAGGAGAGAGGAGAGAGAGAGAGGAAGAGAGAGAGAGAGAGAGAGAGAGAGAGAGAGAGAGAGAGAGAGAGAGAGAGAGAGAGAGAGAGAGAGAGAGTAATAATAAAGTTTATTTCCACCGGCAGTGGTTATTTGTTACATACAATTATTTTCAAGATAATAGCTACATAAATTAAATTACACAGTTTTGCATTATATAAATATAAAATTATAAAATTGTAAAATAGAAAAATAATCGATATTAAAATATATATACAGTATATGCTAATAAAAAGTAAAGGAATAAAAGCATTAATAAAAGAAAACAAATATATAAGTAAAATCATTATAAAAGGTACATATAGTTCTACCTAAGAATATACTATATACATTAAAAGAAAAAGTTCTATACTAAAATTCATTTCCATCCCGAAGTACAAGTTTGAGTTTAGTTTTGAAAGACTGTAGGGTGTTAGCATCTTTAACTAGCGACGGGAGGCTGTTCCATAACTTGGGGCCCCTTACAGAGAGAGATCTGGCCCCCATGTCTGTGTTGGTCTTAGGGACGTACAGGTGATCTCGCTGTCTGGTGGTGCTACCAGTAACGTCCCCTACAGTTGGAAAAGTCAGATTAGGATATAGATGGGTCATATACTTGAACATAGTGACCCCTGTGTCGTGAGTTATTTGGTCTTTAACATTCAGCCATTGTAGTTCTTTCAAAATTGGAGTCACATTATCGTACTTCCTGGCTTTACCATCTACTACTTTTGCTGCAAAATTCTGTAGTTTTTGTACATTGTTTAGGAGAGTTTGTTTTGCTGTGCCCCATATTACATTGCAATAATTAATAATGCTAAGTACAAGTGATTGTATAATTGCTGTGCGAGTATCCTTGTCGAATATTCTTTTATTCTATTTACATACATTAGAGATCCGGTTACTTTTTTACTCATTTCACATACATGTTTGTTAAAAGTCATGTACCTGTCCATGTGTAGTCCAAGGTTTTTTACATGTGTGGTGGGTTGAAGGGTTGTGTCGTGGTGCTGTATAGTGAGATTGTCTGGTATCTGGGATAATAGTTGATAGTTACCTATGAACATACACTGTGTTTTCTTAGTATTCAGTAGTAAACCATTTTTCAGAAAGTACAACTTTGCTTTATGTAAGGTTTCCTGTGTTTTCTGAATGAGGGTGTCAAGGTTATTGATAAGGTTGTTGTGTAGGATTTGTGTGTCATCAGTGTATTGCACTAATTACATCATTAATATTAATGCGACATACATTCACGAAATGTTAAACAATATTGGGCCCAAGTATAGAGCCCTGCGGGACACCGTACGTAACATGTAATTTCGAAGAAGTAGTGTTATGTAATCGTACTGACTGCGTTCTCCCATTTAGGTAACTGTCAAACCAGAAAGTATCAACATTTGTGTTGTCAAGTTTCTTAAGTAGGATGGTGTGGTTGACACTGTCAAATGCTTTAGATAGATCGCATAAGGATAATAGTGACACCCGCTTCCTGTCCATGTTGCCATAAATGTGGTTAGTAATGACAGTAAGGGCTGTTTAGGTTGATAATTTATGACGAAAGCCATGCTGGTTATTAGATAGGAGATCATTTGACTCGAGGAAAGTTGTGAGTTGAATAGCAACAGTTTTTTCAATTACCTTAGAATAGATAGGGAGCAGGGAAATGGGGCGGTAATTACTGACATCATCTGTGTCTCCATTCTTGTAAAGAGGGGTAACAATAGCATGCTTCCACTGATTCGGAAAAAGACCGGTTACGATGGAGGTGTTTATAGTAAATGTATAATAATTAGCTAAAACATAAAGTGAATCTATAACGAAACGCAGGGAAATATTATCTGATCCAAACGATTTAGTGTTGTTAAGGTGCTTGATAGTTAAGATGACCGTGTTCGTATCGACGGGTTGGGGCCGGAAATGTTCTACTGACGAGGATACGCTAGCGTCTCTTGTAGTTACATTTTGGTCGGGGATGTTACGCAGGGACTGTTGTGTTTTTTTGTAAGTAGTTTCACCAACAGTTGCGAAAAAAGTATTAAAATCTTCCGCTTTACTTTTTTCAGCGTCAGATGTGTTGGCATTAGACGCCTTTTTAGGGGGAGGGATTAGGTCCTTAATAATCTTCCAAGTAGCGGCAATGTTATTCTTAGAATTAAGTAATAGATCGTGATAATACTCTTTCCTTGTTTTATCTATAGCTTGCTTTACATGTTTTTTTAGGTCCTTATATTGGGCCTGCAGAGTGTGGCTCGTTCTGTGTGCTTTGAGATTACGTTGAGCGATATTTCGTGTTATTATTGCCTCCCGAATCTGATCGGTCATCCACGGGGCGGGGGGACGGGGTATTTCCTTTGTAACCATGGGGGCGCAGCAATCCAGGCACTTGTTTATCGTGGATGTTAGTATGTCTACTTGTTCATTTACATCGTCTGTATTAAATATTTTACTGAGTCTATCACTTTCACTAAGTAATTGTGAGCAGAATGTGTCCCTATCATAGTGTGACATGTCACAAATAGTTTTAATGAT
>JACEEZ010020196.1:0-16276 GCA_016584305.1 Chionoecetes opilio
CTTTGACCTTAAATTTTTTAAAAGTTACGAAACGACCCAGGTATTTTCAAAATATCAAATCAGTGTACAAAAAAAAAACAACTCACGAACTGGGTACGAAACCCCTTGTGTAAAAAACTCCCTGAAACCCCAAGTCGCAGGGGCCTAAGCTGGGGTGGGGGGGCGGCGCCTGGGGCCCCGAAACCACGATATGTTAACGCTTAGCAGACAAAAATTTGCTCTCCTACACTTAAATATTAAGGAATCCAAAGTCATTCAAACCAAATGCTTTCCGTTTAAGTATGCTTAACGGGGCCCAAGTTAATTGTCCTTGATGGGCTGCTAAAGTCTTTTCTCCGCCTAAAGTCTTCACTAGGCCAAAGGGGCGACAACACCAAGGAAAATCCCTCCGAGCAAAAATTACGGCCTAGAAAGATTTTTTCTGGATATGTATGATATCCCCGCCCTTTTAAAGGTACGGGCTGGATCGCAAAGGAAAAATCTGCATTTTTTTTTGGGGAAAATATCAGTTTCGGGAAAATATGTTTTTTGGGGAAAAATATGCATTTTTGGGGAAAAAATATGCATTTCGAGAAAATATGCAGTTTGGGGAAAATAGCATTTTGGGAAAATTGCATTTCGAGAAAATATGCGTTTCGGGAAAAATATCAGTTGCGGAAAAATATGGTTCCGGGAAAATTGCGTTTGGGGAAAAATTGCTTTTCCGGAAAAAGTGTATTTTATTGAAAAGATTTTAAAGAAAAGTTTGGGTTTTTTGAAAAATAAATTTTTCCCTAAAAGCTCATTGGCTTGAACTTGCTTTTTTTTCATGAACAGCGTTTTTAAAGATGATTTTCAAATTTCATCTTTTCCCAATATTTTCATCAGTGCAAAAATTTAAAAATGAAAACTACTTTTTTGTTTTTTAAAGAACGTTTCAGTTGTTGTTTAAAGGGTAAATTTGATATGTCCCCCAAGAAATCAGGGAATTTTCGGTAAATATAGATCTTCAGGTCAAAGGGGAGAGGATTTTTTTTTTTTTTTTTTTTTAATTTGTGCCTATAGCGCCTTGGGGGGGTGACCCAGGCTCGGATGGTAGGCTCTGGGTTTACTTGGGGCTGTGATGGTTGGTCCCGCCGTAAAGGCGCAGGCGGATTTTTAGTGACGCCGTAAGGCCATGCCGCCCCCCCGTGTCCTCCGAGCATCGCAACAAGGTAGATTGATGGGCAGGCATGTGGGGGTTTCTTAGGCCACTCGCGGTGCGAAAAGGGTTTTTGGTTTTCTTTGGGGATCGAACTCGGGTCCCGGAAAGCCAGTGGAGACGCTAACCACTCCCCTACCCCGCCTCCCATATGAATGCGCGAGAGACCCCTGGGGGCTTTTGCTTTTAAACTCCCCATACTGGAATCTCTCTTGGGCCAAATGGACGAGGAGCACAGCATTTTCTGAAAAACACTGACTAGTTTTCCCGGCCCAAATTTTTTTTTTTTCAAAAGGGGATTTTTTTTTTTTCTGGAAACCCGTTAAAAAGTTTTTTTTATATTACTAGCCGCAAAGCCGCCCTCCGGGGGATTTTTGGCTGCTCTGCGGAGGGCTATTGGTGTGGGCCCTTTGGCCCCCCCCTTGTGTTTTTTGGGCCTTCGGGCCCCCAAACACGGACTTCCATGCCCCTTCTAACTTTCTAATCAGGATGTAAAGATGACCCCCCACCCACCCCCAAACCCATCACCCCCCACCCTTTCACTCACCCCCCTCCCCCCCACCCTTCACTCCCCATTACCATCACCACCCCCATTCACTCACCCTTTCCCCAAAACCCCACCTATTCCCTCCCCCATCCCCCCCCCATCCCCCCCACCCTTCACTCACCATCCCCCCACCCCATTACCGGGGGAAAACTAGAAACCACTCGTTCCCACTTAGGTTTTTATTTTTTATGCCCTTTTTAAAGCTCCCTAATGACTCCGCACTAAACTCCCCCCATGATGAGTCCATTCCAATAATTTTTTTTTCCCAAATCATGATTTTGTGTGTTTTTTAATTAATCTGTTAATCGTTTTGTCGCAATTTTTTATTTTTTTTTAAAAAGAAAAAAAAACAAATCGTGGGACCTTTACTTCGAGTGCCCCCAAATTACGAGTTTTCCGAGTTCGAGCGTCGCTCGGGCAATTTTTTGCTTTTAGTTGCAGCAAATAAGTTCGACGTTTTTTTTTTTTTTTTTTTTTTTTTTTTTTTTTAGCGAACTTCGACCCGCGCTAGTTGGCGCAGCGAACCCAAGATCCCCCCAATCCCCGTCTCCTCGTTACTTCACGGGTTACCTCGCCGTGGAACATCTCTGGTTTGTTGTGCTCACCAGGCAATGCAAATGGTGGAGGTGAGTGCAGTAGTTTAGCGCAGTTCCCCCCACTGTTTCCAAAGCTGATACCAGATGTAACCTGGGGAATGCAATGCGATGGGTGATGCAGTCCAGTATATAGGCAGTAAAAAAATTTGGGGTGGTTTTTTGGGGCTGGCGGATAATGGATTTCAAAAATTTTCAAGAGGAAATGTTTTTTATTCGGCAAATTGGTTTCGAGCTCGATCAAAGAACAAATTAAACTCGTAAGTCGGTACCACGTAATTTAACCCCAACCCAACCTTTTCCCAACTTTAAAAAAACCCCAACCTTTACCTAAAAAAAATTAAAAATTGCGACAAACGGTTAACATAATTATTCAAACATCAAATCTCATCGGAAAAAGAAAGTCGTCCACCAAAGGAAGTTCGGTGTTTCATCTTGAATAATACCATATGTGGTCTAATCCCAGGACAATCCCTATTCACAGCCTACCCTGTACGTGATGGAAATATAGGAATAAACCGAAAGTGCATAACCTACTGGCCTGGCTGGACCCCCCCCCCCTCCGTTACCCCATCTATAGCGTAAGTCAAGGCTGTTTCTTCAAACTCATCCTAACCTGGCGTATTAACCTCCTAGCCTTGGAATGAATCCTAAACCTAAATGTTAGCCTAACCCAAACCTCCACGTGCATTTATTCTTTTTTTTCTTGTGTTGTGGCGAGGTGCAGGCCTTGCTCCTGGCCGTGTGAGGACGGGGCTGTGTTGTCCATGAGGAATGATGAGGGAGCCAGGGAGGAGGAGGGAGGGGAAGCTTTGCCAAGTGTGGTGTGAGTGAGGCAGGAAGCAGGGTGTGGGCCCCGCAGGCAGGAGCAGTGTGTCAGGGCAGCACGTGGCTCTGTGGCCTGACTGTCACCACTGTTGCAGGTGCTGAGGTCACAGTCCAAGCCGGCTGCTCCGCCCGGCACTGACCCGGCTCGCTCCGGCATCCCTGAGGGTTCCCGCAGGACCGGTCATCGCGTGCTGGTGGGAGTGTTGCTGCAGGTGGAGGCTGTGGGGCCGGGCAGCAGCATGAGTGGCCGTGAGCAGCAGGATCAGTCTGCCTCAGGGGGGGAGGCACAGGTGTGATGGCAAGAATCACCTGGAGGCAGGCAGCTCAGGCCACAAGGCACACAGTGAGCTGAAGTGCCAGCAGTGTGACAAAACATTCAAATGCAAGAGTGACCTTGAGAAACATTCCGTGACACACAGTGGTGTTAAGAATTATGAATGTTAGAGTGTGGGAAAAGATTTACTCAAAAGAGTCACCTCACCCACACACCACCCTGATACACGTGGTGTTAATAATTATGAATGTTTAGAGTGTGGGAAAGATTTACTCAAAAGAGTTCCCTCACCAGACACACCCTGACACACAGGGGTGTTAAGAATTATGAATGTTTAGAGTGTGGGAAAAGATTTGCTACAAAGAGTGACCTCACCAAACACACCCTGACACACAGTGGTGTTAAGAATTATGAATGTTTAGAGTGTGGGAAAAGATTTACTAGAAGAGTCACCTCACCACACACACCCTGACACACAGTGGTGTTAATAATTATGAATGTTTAGAGTGTGGGAAAAGATTTGCTAGAAAGAGTCTCTCACCAGACACAACCCTGACACACAGGGTGTTAAGAATTATGAATGTTTAGAGTGTGGGAAAAGTTTTGCTACAAGAGTGACCTCACCAAACACACCCTGACACACAGTGGTGTAAGAATCATGAATGCCTAGAGTGTGGGAAAAGGTTTTATACCACTAATCAACTCAACCAACACACCTTTAGACACACTGGCTTGCGGGAGTTCAAGTGTGATATTTGTAGCAAGTGTTTCAAGACAAAGGGTAATATTGCCAGGCACGTGAAGATCCACTTTTGAGGTGGTGTGTTGTGTGGACAAGTGTGGTTGTACCCGTGCCTGTGGGAGTGTGGCAATTTGGGGGGTTGGGGTTTTCCCCAAAGTTTCAAGAAAAAAAAAAATAAAACATTTTTTTTTTCCTTGCTCGTTTTTTAACTTCGTTTACATTTTGCAAAAGAATTTTTTCCTTTGAAATTAATAAAATTCGGAGAATTTTTAAAGGGGTTCCGCGAAAACTGAAGGGTTTTCTAATAACTTTCAAAACAAAAAAAAAACTCAAAAACCCACTTTTTTTAGAAAAAAATTTTTAAAAGGAAAAAAAACAGACTTTTTTCTTTTTTCCCCTTCAAAAGGGCCTTTTTTTAAAGGCCTTCTTTTCCCCCCCACACGTTTCCGGGGTGGTGGACAAACTGGGGGAGATTTTTCTCTTTGCGGCCGATTTTTCCGTGGCCCCCAGGTAGCGTTTGACAGGGCGATGCCCCCCTCCGGGGCATCTTTGCCTTTTCCGGGGGCCCAAAGTGCCCTTTTTTAAAAGGGAAAGGGCCCTTAAATTTCTGAAAAAAGGGCCCTTTGTCTTAAAGTGACAAAAAGGCGATAGGGGGAAGCCCTCGCCCATTTTTTTTTCCCTCCAATCGCTTGAGTTCCTTCTTCAGGCGGGCTTGTCCAAGCTTGCCACCCTGCTTCTTCTCCACATAAATCCTTGAGTCAAGGAAGGCCAGTCCCTTTTTTTCCCCCCCAAAAAAAAAAAAAAAAACCCCGGGGTACACAGGTGGCGTCGCAGGGCTTTTTCTGCCCCTTGGAAAGGGTTTGGTTTTGAAGGCCCTCGAGGAAGAGAAACGTCGTTAAAGGGACCCCTTTCAAAATCGGTCCCCTCATCCCTTGCTTGAAGTACCCCCAACCCAACGAAGGGGGCCATCTTCCCACCCCCCGGGCCTTCCTCGCCCCGGGTCAGCGCCCAGCTGGGTTTTCGCATCTAAAGCTTGGGGACATTTGGGGGCCTTGGCCTTCCCCCGGGGCCTTGATGGAGACTCCAGGACGGCGGAAGGGTTTTTGGCTGGACCTTCACCCCCCGGGGAAACAGGTAGGAGAGAGGGAAAGTTTTTTCTTTAGTCCCCCCTTTGGGGATGGTTTTTCGACGGCCCTCCTTCGGGAAAGGGCCCAATGCGTCGTCCTTCACTTGCGGGCAGTGCCCATTGGGGGAAAAAAACTCCTACGGGCCCTCCGAGGGTTTCCACCACCCTCCTCTGCGAAAAAATTCACGAAGGACCATCGATCACGGGTGGGTTTTAAAGTTTCCCAAATGTCAGGCCAAGGGGGAGACCGAGGCGGGCCCTTGGGAAAGACACCCCTGAGGATCACCTCTTTGTACATTTTGGGGGGCGGGCCCCAAAAAAGCAACCCTTTGTCCGAGTTTTTTGCTAAATCCAAATGCAAGAAACCTTGCCCTGCCTTTTTCAAAGGGCCGGGTTTGTCGAAACGAAGGCGATGATTTTTGTCCCTGACCCCGCTTCGCCCCCCCACCTCCTTCAAACCACTGCAGCCAGGGTTTCTGCCAGCCCCAAAATCCGGTTTGGGCCGGGACCCCCAAGAAAAACTCGGCGTCATCTTCCCCTGGAGGGGAAAGGCGATACGGCCCTTCCGTAGGGGGGGGGGCCAGAGAGGGAGGGGAGGATTTTTTCCGCCCCAATGCAGGCCCAACCCTCTGGGGTTAATCTCCTTTTTTCCCGCAGTTCCCAATCTTCTCGGGGGTTTTTGCTTCTCCCCGCTTTTCCGTGCTCGATGGCCCGTGCTCTTCGAGCCCAAACAAAACCCCATGTCCATTCCAAGAATTTTGAGGGGGTATTTTCAAACGTTGACGTTGCTTGCCGAAACCGACAACTTCTCTCGACCCCAAGTTGAAATAAAGGTTTTAAGATCCTTCCCGGGAATCGTTTGGCGACGGGTTTGAGTTTTTTTCTTCTGGCTTCGGGATCCACAAACCGGTGATGACGTCGTCACACGGGACTGCTGTTTGCTGCTACTGTTTTTGGTTTGGGATTTCCGCCCTTTTCCCCCCCTCAGCCTGGCAATGTCCCCTGTCCCTTTACGTTCCCGGGGCCGCTTGAAGGGCGAGTTTCCCCGCTCGACCCGCTTCTCCACCTTCTTCGCTGTCACGAGGGCAATTCCAGCCCGGGGTGATTCCCTCTGTTTTTCCCCTCTGACTCCCTAGGAACTCCTTTTCCCCTTTTCATCACGTCCTTTCCCGTTGAGAAAAGGGGAGTGTGGGGGAGGTCAAGGGGTTTTTTGGGGGTCTCCTTTGAAAATCTCCTCATTTCCTCGATGTTTCGGCCCCCGTCTTTGTTTCCCTTTTTCTTCTTGAGGTCTTTAAAGCCCCTTTTCCAGCTTTTACAGCTTCGTGCCGGGGCGTATTTTCTGTAGTTGTCGGAAACCCCGGGACGGACCAAAGGGGAGAACCTCCCCCCCCTTTCCTTCCTGCTTTCCCCTCGCCCTCTTTCCCCCCCCCCCCGGGGGGGGTGGTACTAGCGGAGGAACCTTCTCCCTTTGTTGGGAGCCGGGGGTCCGGTTTATTTCTCGTTGGGGCCTTTTTCGTCAGCCAAAGATTACTAGCCTCTTGTTGGCCCTGGTTTTATAAACCCGAGGGGAAAAAAAATGGAAAATTTTGAAAATCCTGAAATTATCCTCCCCTAATGTTTTACTTTTTCCGGGGCCCTGGGAATATTACTTTAAATTTGCCCAAAATTTCAACGCAATACTGTTTTACTATGAGAAACCGGAAAAAACCCCCCAATGTGCAAAAATTTTTAAAAAATTTTTTATTTTGGGGCCCCTTGGTGGGGGTGGGCATGTGTTACTGTGGGGTGGGAGCCGTGCCCTTTTTGTTTCTGTGAGGGATTTAAATTTCCCCACAGTTTTTGGGTTGGGAGTGCCGGGGTTACTTTCAAATGTATCCCCGGGTTTTTTAAAAATTTTTTCTGTTTGATTGCCTTTAAAAAAAAGTCTTTCCCCGCTAAGTTTTTCCCTCCTATTTTTTTGCAGGGGCACTTATATTTTAACCCAAAAAGTAACATTTGTTTTTTTTTAGCATAAATAGAGTGTGTACTAACCCCAACGGGAAAAAGCATACGTTCTTCATCCTGTTTTTGCTTTATCTTGTAGGGATGCTGTGTACAAAAATTTTAAAAAAAGGTCTATCTTTTTATCAAAAATGTTTTTCCTCTCTTCCCTTTTCTGGCAGCACTCTGGTAAAGATCAGATAAAGTTTGCAGGAAGAATATGTTACTTTTCTGGGGTTTTCATAATATACCTTTTCACTCAAATTTATAACAGAATTTCAAATAAAACAAATTAATTTCTAATATAATAGATGAATTGTTTCTTTTAATTTGAAATTCATGATTTTAATTTGAAGTTCAGTTGTTTTAATTAAGAAAACAGTGGTGTTAAGAATTATGAATGTTTAGAGTGTGGGAGAAAGATTTGCTACAAAGAGTCACCTCCACCACACACCACCCTGACACACAGTGGTGTGTTAAGAATTATGAATGTTTTAGAGTGTGGGAAAAGATTTGCTACAAAGAGTCACCTCACCAACACACACCTGACACACAGTGGTGTTAAGAATTATGAATGCCTAGAGTGTGGAAAAGGTTTTATACCCGTTCTGAACTCAACCAACACACCTTTAGACACACGGCTTGGGGAGTTCAAGTGTGATATTTGTAGCAAGTGTTTCAAGACAAAGCCTGATATTGCCAGGCACATGAAGATCCACTTTTGAGGTGGTGTGTTGTGTGGACAAGTGTGGTTGTACCCGTTGCCTGTGGGAGTGTGTCCTGTGTGGCAATGGGCTGATTTTGTAAACATTGACTAGGGAGAGTCTAATGTTGATTTATGATCTTATAATGTTGGTCTGTCTGTGATCCACGGCTAAGACCACTGTGCCTGGTTGGCAGCCTGAACCAGGGAGATATTTTTGTTGGGAGGCGAGAGCGGCGGAGGCATTTGTCCCCGCGCCCTGCTGCCCAGAACAACAACAACACCATTCCATATATCACCTATTATCTTCATTTATTCACTTTTTACCCACATTTTCCCTGATCTTCCTAGCTCTCCCCACTATCGGGAGTCAAGATTCACACCCTAGCACGCCTCCCGGGAAAAGGTCCACACAAAAGACAGACGTTGCCATGGAAAAGGCAGCCAATACATGCCTTGAAACCCATGACTCCATCCAGCCTCCTTTTAAAGCTCCCTTATGACTCCGCACTAAAGGCGGCGTCACACTAGCAACTTTTTCCGTCTAGTTTTTTCAGCAACTTTCTACAAACTAACAATTTTCTGACTGAAAGCCGTCACACACACAGAATCGTTCGCCTGCATCACCAGTCAGCTGTTCGACTGTAAACAACATGGTTCTTTGTGGTTTGTGGTTAAGATAAGGTTATGTTTCATTAAAACTTATAAGGTTAGGTTATGTTTCATTAAAACCTATAAGGTTAGGTTAGGTTTCATTAAAATATGGTTAGGTTAGGTTTCATTAAAACCTATAAGGTAAGGTTAAGTTTATTTATTTTTTTTTATTTTTTTATTTTTTTTTTTTTTTTTTTTATTGCGCAAAATAAAACTATATCCTTACAACACGCACCTATTGTAGGCCAAGAAAAATAGTCTGTCTCTCGAAAACGACCGCGAAACTCTCGTCCATTATTACTGATGGTTATAATTACGTGCCTTGTAATGCATTAAGTTGTAGAACAATTTCTTTCATGACATCGTAAAAAAAAAGTAAGCTGAAAGGCTTGTGGAGCCCGCCAACTTCTGCGGATTATGCACCCAAAACATACTACCGAAATAGGAAATTTAGGTACTTATTACTTCTATTGCCGTTTCTTTAGCTGTGCTTCCCTGTTAGGAGGCATTCATGGTTCTCAACACCACTGTGTGTCAGGGTGTGTTCGGTGAGGTCACTCTTTGTAGTAAATCTTTTCCCACACTCTAAACATTCATAATTCTTAACACCACTGTGTGTCAGGTGTGTATGGTGAGGTCACCCATTGTAGCAAATCTTTTCCCACACTCAAACATTCATATTCTTAACACCCACTGTGTGTCAGGCGTGTGTATGGTGAGGTGACCCATTGTAGCAATCTTTTCCCACACTAAACATTCATAATTCTTACACCACTGTGTGTCAGGGTGTGTCTGGTGAGTTGACTGTAGTAAATCTTTTCATCGAGTCATGCGAGAGACTGTTGGCTGTTTATATAGAACCGGCTTTTAAATGTATCGACATGTACAATAGTCACTTGAATATTTTTAATACTTTTAAACGTATTGAATTATAATTTGCAAAACTGATTTATATCGAATATCTTTAAGTAATCACTATGGATTTTGATTTGACTAAGAAAGTTGACTTCACTTTCCATATCAAGACGATCACGAGCGACTGACTCAGACCGACTGATTCAGACGGACTACTAGTCAGAGCGAGAAAAAACCAACGGAGATCGTCTAACTAGACGGAAAAAGTGCTAGTGTGACGCCGCCTTAACTACCTGTCTACTGAGTCCATGCCAATCATCACCATCCTATTTGTGAACTAGTTTTTCCTATTTTTGTTTTTAATATACGCTTTTCCAGCTTGAATCCGTGACTTCTGTTCTACCCTGGTTAAATACGTGAATAAAATAGTACAGTAAAAGCCTTATAACTCTGCACTGTATAACTCGGAATTTGATATAACTCGGCATGGCAAAGACAATTTTTTTTTTTTTTTTTTTTTATTATTTTTTTTTTTTTTTTTTTTTTTTATATATTATTTTTTTTTTATTATACCTATGCCTATAGCAGTGCAGGCAGTGAGCTCCATGGTGGGATGGTAGGCCCTGGAGGCTCACTCGAGGGTGTGATGGTTTGGCCCTCGCCCGTGGTGGCGCAGGCAGGATTCTTATAATGACGCCTGTGATTAGAGACTCATGCCGCCCCCCTGTGTCCTCCCATACACTCACAGTCGAAGGTAGAGTTAATGGACAGGGCATAGTGTTGCAGTAATTAAGTGCTCAAGTGATGTAAAATTAGGTTGTACAGGTACAGTACTGTATACAATACAGTACAGAGTTGTGATTATAAAGTTATTAAATTTGATACCAGTGTTAAAATGGGACCGAGTCCCCCTAACATCTTCTACATGTTACAACAAGGCTCCCTCTCCTTGGATTACATGCCTGCTGCTCCCCGTTCATTGATAATGTTAGTTTTTTATGCTTTTACAGTACTGTATTTTTTTTTTTTTTTTTTTTTTTTTTTTTTTTTTTTTTTTTTTTTTTTTTTATAACCCATATCAGAGGAGGACATTGCATAACTCGGCACATTGAATAACTCGGCAAGGGCCAGAGCCCCTATCGTGCCGAGTTATAAGGCTTTTACTGTATATAGGAAAAACAAAATAGAATAAGTAAGAAAAAAACCGTACATTGTATACAAACTTTATACAAAAAACCTTTTCAGCAATAATTGCAGTAAGGATCAAAATTAGTTTGTATGTTGAGATTCTAAACTTTGGAGAGTTATGTGAGGGTGTGTTACATTGACTCCTGGGTTAGGGCTGAGGAGGAATCTCCTTATAATTTCAGTACAATGTTGTATGTATGTATGTAACATCCGAAAATGTAGTTCTAGTTGTGACTAAATTGCCCCCAAAACAAAACAAGAGTATTTCTCAAGGCCCATCCACACCAGGAAACTGTTTGTAAACAATTTTAAGGTTTATTTGTTTCTCATCCAGAATGGGAAACATCAAGAAACATTTGTGTGTGTGTGTGTGTGTGTGTGCAGAGGAAGCTACAAGAGGCCGTGAGACCTACCATGAATGTTGCTCGACAAAATGTGATGACGACGAAGCAGGAGGATATTATCCGTGACGATTTCCTTGACCCTCTCAAGTACTAAATACACGTACTACACGAAAGTATGCGTAACGTATACTTTCACTGGATACGTATACATTCATTGGAATATCAGCAAAGTTGCTATGTGAAAAATATACTTGTTTCCAAAAGCAATGTAGCTACTTGACTCAATTTGATGTCCATCATATAGTCAAAGCAATTTAATAAAATTATTTTATGTTGAAGATGACATTCGTTTATTGTTTAAATTAAGGAGTTAAATCAAATACATCCTATGCCAAAGAATATTTGTGCATACATTTACCTATTGGGTTGGTGGAGGCCTAAACTTTAAAATAACATATTTCAAATATGATTGATTGCAGATATAAAATGGAGTCCATCCTGGATTACTATCAATTTGCAACATCCTATGAACTTTTTACCACTTCCATTGTGTTCCTCATATACCAGTAAGACGCCTTAATCGGCGAAGGACGAGCGAGCCCGTAGAAACCCGCCGCACGTGGGCGGCCGGTCTCCCGTATCCAGTGAGGACTCGATAGCAAGGAAATTTGTCTGCTGTCATCTAAACTCCATTTACCTTTGCTTTTTTACGCTGAAACTGTA
Source organism: Chionoecetes opilio (assembly GCA_016584305.1). NCBI lineage: Eukaryota > Metazoa > Arthropoda > Malacostraca > Decapoda > Majidae > Chionoecetes > Chionoecetes opilio. The sequence goes on from JACEEZ010020196.1 coordinate 11,738, forward strand.
GGGATTGAATATCAGATGGCGAAGACCGCTTGTCAATCGGAAGCGGTATTCCAAAGACAAGCTCCTGAAAAGCGTGACGGTCGGTCGGGTCGGGTCGGCCGCTTATCCCGGAAAAATCCGAGTGAGAGAGGACTCACGAGCGCTTCGCGCTCCCTCGTAATGAAAACCTAGGTGTAGACACTAAATTTTACCTCTCTAGCTTCAAAATTATATCAAAAGATATTGGCGATTTACTGTTTTACACAATCGCGTCTGCGGCCATCCTGGATTTATGCTCATAAAAATTTTTCCAAAAAGTTGCCGCTCTGGCAAGAGGTGGATTTGGATTCAGTGTGCTTCAATCTTTCCAAATATACCAAAAAACCTTATAGTACCAGACATTTCTGGGTTGACATAATATGACTACTGTTGGCGACCAGACTATGATGAGTGATGAGGGAGCCAGGGAGGAGGAGGGAGAGGAGGCCCTTTCCAAGTGTGGTGTGAGTGAGGCAGGAAGCAGGGTGTGGGCCCTGCAGGCAGGAGCAGAGTGTCAGGGCAGCGTGTGGCTCTCTGTGTCCTGACTGTCACCACGTTGCAGGTGCTGAGGCCACAGTCCAAGCCGGCTCTCCGCCCGGCACTGACCCGGCTCGCTCCGGCATCCCCGAGGGTTCCCGCAGGACCGGTCATCGCATGCTGGTGGGAGTCTTGCTGCGGTGGAGGCTGTGGGGCTGGGCCGTAGCATGAGTGGCCGGGAGCAGCAGGATCAGTCTGCCTCAGGTGTGGGGAGGCACAGGTGTGATGGCAAGAATCACCTGGAGGCAGGCAGCTCAGGCCACAAGGCACACAGTGAGCTGAAGTGCCAGCAGTGTGACAAAACATTCAAATGCAAGAGTAGGCTTGAGGCACATTCCTTGACACACAGTGGTGTTAGAATTATGAATGTTTAGAGTGTGGGAAAAGAATTGCTAGAAAGGGTGACCTCACCAGACACACCCTGACACACAGTGGTGTCAAGAGTTATGAATGTTTAGAGTGTGGGAAAAGATTTGCGAGAAAGAGTGACCTCACCACACACACCCTGACACACAGTGGTGTCAAGAATTATGAATGTTTAGAGTGTGTGGAAAAGATTTGCTACAAAGAGTCACCTCACCGCACACACCCTGACACACAGTGGTGTTAAGAATCATGAATGCCTAGAGTGTGGATAAGGTTTTATACCACTAATCAACTCAACCAACACACCTTTAGACACACTGGCTTGCGGGAGTTCAAGTGTGATATTTGTAGCAAGTGTTTCAAGACAAAGGGTAATATTGCCAGGCACGTGAAGATCCACTTTTGAGGTGGTGTGTTTGTGGACAAGTGTGGTTGTACCCGTGGGCCCATGGGAGTGTGTCCTGTGTGGCAATGGGTGGTGGTGGTGGGCAGTGTGTTACATGTGTGGTGGCAGCTGTGCCCTTGTGTGCTGTAAGGGAGTAATTGCCCCAGCAATTGTTGGGTTGGCAGTGCAGGTGTGACTTTCAATAAATGTATCCAGGGTTTTAAAAGTTTCTCTGCTGATTGCCTTAAAAAACAGTCTTTTAGGTCCCCTTAGAGCTAGTGCACTAAGCTATTAGGATAGGAAGATCGCCACCCAGGCAAACCCTGGGTATACTGGCAACCTAATCCCACATCTGGTTAATGAACCGCTACACTCAGATCTGAAAGAAAAAGAAACACACTCTGGCAACGCCGTGCCAACCCTGGCCGAGGCCAGTGGCCCGCCAGCCGGCTCCGGCATATCATTCTTATTTTTGCCTTCATCGAGACAACACCTGCCTGACGTCTCTTGTACCACGTGTTGTTTCTATTCTGGCTTGTGATATGGTGAGCACCTGCCGGTTTTTTCGTGTTTACGTGGTGTGTGTGAAGTTTTTTACCCTTCATGCCTCGTAATCCTTTATGTGGGGTTCACGGGACCCGAGTGTCGTTCTAACCCATTCCCTATTTGGGACCAGCTGTGTTTACCTTTTTAAAGTTTGTTCTGTGCTGTGATGTTACGCATACGACCCAGGGGCGTGCTTTCGCTTTTCCCCCTGGGCCTTGCTTCACCCCCCACCCCGCTCGTTCCCTTCCCTGGGGTCGGGCTGGGGGTTTGGGCGTCCCTTTGGCGACACTGTAAGGTCACGTCGTTCCCCACCACACCCCACCCCCCCCCGGGCCCCTCCCAAGGCAGAAAGGAGGAATAGAAGTAAGGAAGAATTGGAGGATGAAAGTCAAAAAAATACAAAAAAGAAAGGAATAAGGTAATTTCAAAAAAGGATTCCCACTCACGCGTTACCATTCTTCCCCCACCCATTCACTCACCCATTACCCTACACGTGGTTACCCATCTTCCCCCCCCCACTCACTCACCCATTCCCCATCACCCCACAACCCATTCCTCACCCAAATTAAACCCATCACCCCACACCCATTCACTTCACCCACCCCCCCCCACCCTTCACTCCCCATTACCCATCACCCCGGACCCATTTCACTCAACCATTACCCATCACACCACACCCATTCACTCACCCATTACCCATCCCCCCACCCCAAATCCTTTTGATTGCTCAAATTTCGCTTGCTGTTCAATCATCCAGGGAAGATGATTGCCCGACCCGCAAAAATTTTTCTAAGTAGCGGATTCCAAGCCAAATGCCGCCCGCGGAGCGACCTGGAGGCCCAACAAACTCCACTTGGCGCCCTTGCTTGCCAGCTTATGGTATTTTCCCTCCCAAAATATAGGCGTATTTTGTGGCGCCCCTTCGGAAGTATAATTTACCCCTTAAGCTCCACCCATTTTTTTTTTACTTTCTTGAGTGAACTGCTAACCGACATGTACACTCTCGCAGTAAATTATACCTTTTTTCGGAAAAAATATACTCTTGGGTAGGTGGAGTCTTCAAGATCCTGGCGAATCAGAGCGCGCGCATGCATCCTTTTTCTGACATCGCCCCGTAAATGTTTATGTTTTCCATTAATTCTCATCTCATTCAGTATTCATAACATAAAGATCATATGCAAATAATACTGCTTACAATTAGGTGTAGTTATGATACATTGATGGCATGTATACATGTGCTACATATGGAAGTAGGAGCTCGGGAATAAATTTAAATTCTGCAGCGACATCTGAAATCTTATTCGCATCCTCGGCATGGATACATACGTCCGAATTTCCGTTGATGCTTGTGGCTTAGCGCCAAACTGGTGTATATTTTCTATAGTATAGTCAAATACTTAAATTTTATTTTGGTGATATTACATTTGCATAAAAAATGTATAAACTTGGTATATATGTCATATCACACAAAAAGAGATCCTTTTAGAGAGAACCTGTCGCAGGGCATGAATACGAACATTTTGTGGAAATTATCCATCAACCACCCTCTCATAATTGGTAGAGTGGTGGTTTTGTTCCCCCCCCCCCTTGTGAGGGAGTTATTGTCCGCTCGTCATAGGGGAGTGTGTATAGGGATGTATGTATAATTATAATGGTAATGGGTATAATTAAGGTAATTTAAGTAATGATAAATACTGGGTGAATAATTGAACATTCCCAGTAATATTAAGCATTTGTACCTTATAATTAGCACCTTGGTTAGAAGAGCGCTCATTGGCTGCTGCCCATTAGATTTGCTAGCCATCTGGAGTTACACACGTGGCATAGGTATTGGCGCGGCGATGGCAGCCGCCCACCTTGGATATCAGTACACTCCAGCCATTCGTGATAGTGACATCTAATAAACTATCAGTACACGCCAGACCCTCGCCTTAATAACATCTCTTACTAATATATACGTGCTTGTATAAAGAAGAGATTTGTACAGACTTTAATTGTACATATAGTGTAAACCCAATAGGACTGTGTTATAAATCAACACACTGATGATAGCCGTGCGTCATGGATAACAGGGTGTGGTAACCCACTTGACGCCCACAATAACGCTTCCACCTCCCCGCTTCTGTCATTCACGGGCGGCCCTGATCACGCGCGACCACATCGGATCACAAGGACAGGCAGTATTGATCAAGCCTACGTAATTCAACCCTACTATCCACCGATAAGTATCCTAGTTAGTTGATTAGCTAGGATAATGGAGTCGGGATGAGATAGAACATGGGTTTTGATTAGGTAAGAACCCTCATATTAAATATGTTTGTAGCATAAATTTCTACATTTGGTGCCCCGAGTGAGGAATATTGATGTTCATGTGACTCGAAGTGGTCGTTAATTGTGAGGTAATTATGAGCCTACCACAATTGGTGGTTATGAGGCTGGAGGCGGGGTATTGCACGGCGTCAGGAATGACTCGGCTGTTCAACTACCACCTGCGAGGTAGTAGATAACATCAGAGGCTACGTAGACTAGTTAGTGGTAATAGTTAAGTGCTGGTTGGTCATAGGCCGGGTTATGCGCCTTGACAGGCCAGCCAACGGCACTTCCAGCACCTAGGATATATAATAATTAACTACACTGGGGAACAAATTTTTGTTGAGTTTTAAGGGGGCTGAACACTTGTTTTTTTA
>JACEEZ010020198.1:0-17500 GCA_016584305.1 Chionoecetes opilio
TTTTATAAAATCTTTAACCCTCTTTTTCCGCTCGTTCCCCCTCCTTTGCCCTTTCTTCCCCATCACCCCCCACTTCCCCTCCCTTCCCCTCTTTCCAACTTTTCCCCCTTCCTTTCCCTTTCCATTTTCTCACTTCTCTGTGTTTCTACCCTCTCTCCTAGTCCTCTCTTTCCCTATACATTTCATGCCTACATTTCTTCCCTTGCTGTAACATCACACACACACACACACACACACACACACACACACACACACACACACACACACACACACACACACACACACACACACACACACACACACAGAACATGAAAGTCAGGTCCTCCCATGAGAGAGAGAGAGAGAGAGAGAGAGAGAGAGAGAGAGAGAGAGAGAGAGAGAGAGAGAGAGAGAGAGAGAGAGAGAGAGAGAGAGAGAGTTGATCGACATTTGAGTCTTACTTTCAGGGTTTAGCTGTTCGTTTGTTTGCTTGTAATGCAGGGAGCGTTTATCTGTTTGTTTTTCCCTTGTTTACCTGGCACTCTCTTGCCCCTTTGCTTTCAAGTTACCTGTGTGTGTGTGTGTGTGTGTGTGTGTGTGTGTGGTGTGTGTGTGTGTGTGTGGTGTGTGTGTGTGGTGTGTTTGCTTATCGTTGCCCTTACTGTTTGTTTACACCACACACCAAACACACACACACACACACACACACACACACACACACACACACACACACACACACACACACACACACACACACGCACACACACACACACGTGGGAAAATGGCACACCTGTTCAAAGTTAAGTTTAGTCCAGATTACCTTTCCTCCTCCTCCTCCTCCTCCTCCTCCTCCTCCTCCTCCTCGAAGTCTTTAAATTTTTCAAAGGATTTACGAACGTAATCTCAGAAAATCTCTTCACGCTAGACCGGTCAAGCTCAACTAGAAACAACGGATTTAAAATAAGTAGGAAACGGTTTGTAACGAACGAGGCAAAGTACTTCTTCACAAACCGTGTTGTAAACGTATGGAATGTGCCCCACACTCCTCGTCAGGATGGACAAGCCAGTCCTCATGCCGCACGCCAGCAGCACGAACACTCTCCTCTCTTTTTTCAAAGCATCTCTCTGACGGGCTCAAGCTAGCCCGTGGTCCTCCCTGCTGGAGGCCCGATAAAAAAAAAAAAAAAAAAAAAGTATGGAATGGGCTGCCTCAGACGCAGTAAACTCAAATACAATAGAATCATTTAAAACTCGCCACAATAAATATTTCATATCAAATCCCCGGTTGTCACTGTTTATCTCGGAATAATAAATTTATTTCGCGGGCCTCTGATGCTTACTCTCATTGCGGGAAACGATTGCGAGTCGCGTCTACACAACCTCTCCCACACGTCTCAGACAGCCCCGAGTTAACAGTCACTACTACAACTTTTGACCTGTGACGGGCTGTGGTTCAGTAAGGGCCCTGACAGTTAGTGACCACCATCGGGATTTAAGGTACCAGGGGTCACTGCTGCAGGGGGCATTGAAGTGTGCGGCGTCCTACATGGAAAGTACACAATCCGCAGTGGATTGAACGGAGCTGGGGCCTGATTGACTGCTGCCTCCCAAGAAAGCGCCAGGCAAGGCTGCCGCACCACCCTTGAACCTCCACACTGTGCTCCCACCATTACAAAACACACATAACATGACCCCACTATCAAGCACTAAACCTACCCCCACAAACTAGTAGTAGTTAGCCATAGATTACAGCTTTCAACTTTCCTCACAAATACTATGCAGTTTTTCTATACTGCATGGTATCACTCCTTTTCCGGCCAGCTTCGGCTGGAGGGATGGGTGGGTGGGGAGAAGCCTTCTACTTTCCTATCCTTTCTCTCTTATTATCTAGTTAGTGTAGTGTAGTTAAATCAAACAGCCTTGTAAGGACCTATCGGTCTGTTGCCGTTTGTGTTTCCTTTGTAATCCTTTGTAATCTTCCTCCTCCTCCTCCTCCTCCTCCTCCTCCTCCTCCCCTTCAAGATGGCTGGCCTCGTTGGTGGGTAGCTGAGACGTTGGGGATTTTGTGGGGATTACAGAGAGGGAAGAGAGGAGAGAGAGGAGAGACGAGAGAGAGAGAGAGAGAGAGAGAGAGAGAGAGAGAGAGAATAGTGGTGGTGGTGGAGCAGATGGAATGAAAGGGATCAAGAGATGAACATTCGTGTGTGTGTGTGTTAGTGTATGTGTGTGTGTGTGAGTGTGTGTGTGTGTGTTACTCGGCCTTGCAACTGTTTGAAGGAATATGCTCTCATAGACCACTATATCTCAGTGGGCTATGGCTCTCTCTATATATTTTTGTCTCTCTTACACACACACACACACACACACACACACACACACACACACACACACACACACAACACAACACACACACACACACACACATACCTACACACACACACACACACAACACACACATACACATACACACACACATACACATACACACACACACACACACACACACACAACACACACACACACAACACATACACACACACACACACACACACACCACACACACATACACAGACACACACACACACACAAATGTATCCTGTTCACTTTACGAGGAGGAAGAAAAGGAGGAGGAAGAGAGGCGATAAAAATTGCAGTAAGGAAATATCAAATAAGAGGCAAGAGGAGGAGGAGGAAGAGTGTTTACCAAGTATTAAGAGGAGGAAGAGGAGTGTTGACTTAGGAAGAGGCATGAGAAGAGAGAGAGAAGAAAGAGAGAGAGGAGAGAGAGAGAGAGAGAGAGGAGAGAGAGAGAGAGAGAGAGAGAGAGAGGAGAGAGAGAGAGAGAGGAGAGAGAGAGAGAGAGAGAGAGATATGTGAAAGAATGAATGAAAGTTGATTGTATTGTAGGTCTCTCTCTCTCTCTCTCTCTCTCTCTCTCTCTCTCTCTCCTCTCTCTCTCTCTCTCCTCTCTCCTTCCCTCCTCCCTAACCTCGTCGCCTCTCCTCTCCCCTCTCTCCTCTCTCCCTTCTCTTCCCCCTCTCCTCTCCCTCCCGGCCCTGCATCTGGGGCTTCGCCCTTCCTCCCCACCTCCCCTCCTCCCCCCCAAACCCCTTTACAATTTTTTTTTTTTTTTTTTTTTTTTTTTAACAAAAAAAAAAAAGAGAAGAGGAAAAGGAAAAGGAGGAGGAAAAGAGAGGGAAAAAAATTGGGGGGGTAAGTGAATAAAGGGAAAAGAGGAAAGGGGGGGTGTTTTATTTGGGGGGAGGGGTGTTGTTGATGCCTTGAAAGGGGAAGGAAAAAGAAAAAGGGGAGGAAATTTTTTTTTTAAACAAAAAAAAAAAAAAAAAAAAAAAAAAAAAAAAAAAAAAAAAAAAAAAAAAAAAAAAATAAAAAATAAATAAACCCCCCCCCCAAAAAACCCCACCCCCTCCCCCCCCCCCCACCCCCCCCTCCCCCCACCCCCCCTTTCCTGTTTTTAGGGGGAAGGGGGGGGGGGCAAAAAAATTGAGGGCCTGACCCCGGGAGGAGGGAAATGTTTTCCGTTGGAAAGGGATGTTGCTTGGGACCCTAGAGAAAAAGAAAGGAGAAGAGAAGAGGAAGAAAAAAGCGGAAGAAAAAAAGGAGGGGAAAAGAAAAAAAAGAAAAAAATTTAAAAAATTAAGAAAGTTGGGTTTTATTGTGGTCTTTTCCTCCTTTTCCCCTTCCCCCCTTTCCTTCCTTCCCCTATCTCTCCCCCCTCCTTCTCTTCTCCCCCTTCCCTTCCCTTTCCCCCCCAGCCCCCCCATCGGGGGGGGGTTCCTTGGGTGACCCCCGACCCTTTTTTTTTCCCTTGGCTTTGGGCCCCCTGTCCTGGTCTACTAATTTTGCCCCCTTCCTTCCCTACCCCCTCCTCCCCGCCCTCTCCCTTTACTTCCCTTCTCATTCTCCCCCCCTTTCCTGATCCTCTCCCCTCTCTCCTCCCCTCCCTTCTCACCAAACCTCCACTCTTCTTTTCTTCTTGGTTCCACTCCCCCCCCCGCCCTTTCCTCCTTTTTTTTTTTTTCCCAAAATTTTGCCCGCATAACTTTCCCCCCCCCCTTTCCCCCTTCCGTTTTCTCCTTCCCCCCTCCTCCTTCCTCTGTCAAACCCTACCTATCGTTCCTTTCCTTTCCCCTTCCCTCACTTTTCCTCTGCTCGTGAACCCCACCCTTTCTTTCCTTTCCATTGCCTATCCCTCTGATCCTCCCCTTTTTTTTGCTTAAATCCTCTCTCTCTCTCTCCTCTCTCCTCCTCCCCTCTCTCTCTCTCTCGCCTTCTCCCTTTTTCTTCTCTCCTCTTTTCTCTTCTCTTTCTCTTTCCTCTGTTTTTCCCCCTCTTCTCTCTCTCTCTTCTTCCCTCTCTTTTCTCTCTCTCTCTCTCTCTCTCTCTTTTCCTTTAAAAAATTTGGGGGGAAAAAAAAAAAACTCCCAAAACCCCCTTTAAACCCTATTCCCCCCCCCCCTATTATTTCCCCTCCCCTTTTCCCCCCTTTTCCCCCCTTTCCCCCCCCCCTTCTCTTTTCCCCTTCTTCCCCCTCCCCGACTTGTTTTCCTCATTCCTTTCGGGTCCTAATTTTTGTTATTCCCCTTTCCCCTTTCCCTCCCCTTTTCCCTTCCCCTCCCCTTTTTCCCCCTCCCTTCCCCTCCCCTTTTCCCCCTCCCTTTTCCCTCTCTCTCCCCTCTCCCCTTCCCCCCCCCCTTCCCTCTCCTTCCCCTCTCCTCTCCCCTCTCCCTTCCCCCTCCCCTTTCCCCTCTCCCCCCCCTCTCCCTCCCCTCCCCCCCCCTTCCCCTTCCCCCTCCCCTTCCCCTCTCCCTTCCCCTTCCCTCCCCCTCCTCTCCCCCCCCCTTTCCCCTCTCCCTTTCCCTCTCCCCCCCTCTCCTTCCCCTCCCTTCCCCTCTCCTCCCCCCTCTCCCTTCCCTCCCCTTCCCCTCCCCCTTCCCTCTCCCTTCCCCCCCTCCCTCCCCCTCCCTTCCCCTCTCCCTCCCCTCCCCCTTTCCCTCTCCTCTCCCCTCTTTTCCCCTCCCCTTCCCCCCCTTCCCCCCTCTCCCCCCCCTTTTTTCCCCTCCCCCCCCCTTTCCCCCCTTTTTCCCCCCTTCCCTCCCCTTCCCTTCCCCTCCCCTTCCCCTTTTAACTTTTTTTATTCTATAAAAAAAAATGGCAAGGAATTTTTTTTTAAAATTTCTTTTCCCCCTTTCCCCTCCCCCCTCCCCCCCCTTTTTTCCCCCCTCTTTTCTTCTCTCCTCTCCCCCCCCCCTTTTTCTCTCTTTCCCTCTTTCCCCCTCTCTTTCCCCCTTCTCTCCCTTCCCCCTCTCTCTCTCTCTCTCTTCCCCCTCCCCCTTTCCCCCCTTCCCCCCTTTCTCTCCTTTTTTTCTCCCCCCTCCCCCCTTCCCTCTCCCCCCCTCTCTCTCTTCTTTTTTTCTTTTCCCTTTTCTCTCCCCCCCCTCTCTCTCTTCTTCTGTTTTGCTTCTGTCTGTCTCTTCTCCTCTCTCCTCCCCTCTCTTTCTCTCTCTTTTTCCTCTTTTCTCTTCCTCTCTCCTCCTCTCTCTCCTCCTCCCCACTCTCCTTTTCCTCTTTCCCCCTCTCTCTCTCTCTCTCTCTCTCTCTCTGCTAGGGCATCTGTTTCTTAGTTTTTTTTTTTTCTTCTCTCCTTGTTTCACACACACCCCACCCCCCAAACACCCCCCCAAAACACACCACACACACACACACAAAAACCAAAACAACAACCACCCCCCCCCCACACACCCCCACCACCACCCCCACACAACACACACATTTTATCAAAGTTGGGTCTTTTTGGTTTAACGAATTTTTCAGTCCTCCTCTCTCTCTCTCTCTTCTTCTCTCCCCCTCCCCCTCTCTCTTTTCCTCTCTCTCTCTCTCTTCTCTCCCCCTCTCTCTCTCTTCCCCTTTTTTTTCCCCCCTTCGGTCTCCCTTTCTTGGTTTTTTCGTTGGGTTTATTTCTTTTTTTTTTCCCTTTTTTTACTCCTTTCTTCTTTTTTTTCCTTTTTTTTTGTTTTTTTTTACTTTTTTCTTTTTTTTTTTTCCCTTTTTTTACTCCTTTTGCTTCTTTTTTTTTTTTTTTTTTTCCTTTTTTTTTTTTTTTTTTTTGTTCCTTTTTTTTTTTTTTTTACTCCTTTTTCTTTTTTTTTTTTTTTCCCTTTTTTACCCTTTTGCTTTTTTTTTTTTTTTTTCCCCTTTTTTCCCCCTTTTGTTTTTTTTTTTTTTTTTCCCTTTTTTTTAATCCTTTTGCTTTTTTTTTCCTTTTTTTTTTTTTTTATCCTTTTGCTTTTTTTTTTTTTTTTTTTTGTTCCTTTTTTACCCCCCTTTTGTTCCTTTTTTTTTCCTTTTTTACCTTTTTGCTTCTTTTTCTCCCCTTTTTTTTTTGTTCCTTTTTACTCCCTTTTTGCTTTTTTTTCCCTTTTTTTTTTTTTACCTTTTTTTGCTTTTTTTCTCCTTTTTTTTTTCCCTTTTTTTTTTTTTTTTTTTGTTCCCTTTTTTTTTGTTTCCTTTTTTCCCTTTTTTTTTTTTTTTTTTTTCCTTTTTTTTTCCTTTTTTCTCCTTTTTTTTTTTTTTTTTTTTTTTTCCCTTTTTTTTCCCCTCCTTTTGCTTTTTTTTTTTTCTTCCTTTTTTTTTTCCCTTTTTTTTACCCTTTTTGCTTCTTTTTCTTCCTTTTTTGTTCCTTTTTTACTCCTTTTGCTTCTTTTTTTTCCTTTTTTTTTCTCCTTTTGTTTCTTTTTCTTTCTTTTTTTTTTCCTTTTTTTTACTCCTTTTGCTTCTTTTTTTTTTTCCTTTTTTTTTTCCTTTTTTTACCCTTTTTTGCTTCTTTTTTTTCCTTTTTTTTTTCCTTTTTTTCCTTTTTTCTTTTTTTTTTTTCCTTTTTTTTTCCCTTTTTTACTCCTTTTGTTTTTTTTTCTTCCTTTTTTTTACCCCTTTTTTGGGGGGGCCTTTTTTTTCTTCTTTTTTGTTCCTTTTTTACCCTTTTTGCTTTTTTTCTTCCTTTTTTTTTCCCTTTTTTTTTAAACTCCTTTTTTTTTTCCCCTTTTTTTTTTTCCCTTTTTTTTACCCTTTTTTTGCTTCTTTTTCTTCCTTTTTTTGTTCCTTTTTTACTCCTTTTGCTTCTTTTTCTTCCTTTTTTTGTTCCCTTTTTTTACCCCCCTTTTGCTTTTTTTTTTTTTTTTTTTCCCTTTTTTTACTCCTTTTGTTTTCTTTTTTCCTTTTTTTTTTTCCTTTTTTTTACTCCTTTGTTTTTCTTTTTTTTTTTCCTTTTTTTATTTTTTTGCTTTTTTTTTTTCTTCCTTTTTTTGTTCTTTTTACCCCTTTTGTTTCTTTTTTGTTCCTTTTTTTCCTTTTTTTTTCTTTTGTTTCCCTTTTTTTGTTCCTTTTTTACTCCTTTTGCTTCTTTTTTTGTTCCTTTTTTACTCCTTTTGCTTCTTTTTCTTCCTTTTTTTGTTCCTTTTTTACTCCTTTTGCTTCTTTTTTTGTTCCTTTTTTACTCCTTTTGCTTCTTTTTTTTTTCCTTTTTTTTTTTTCCTTTTTTTTCCCCTCCTTTTCTTTTTTTTTTTTTGTTCCCTTTTTACCCCTTTTTGCTTCTTTTTTTCTTTTTTTGTTTTTTTTTTTCCCCCTTTGTTTTTCTTTTTTTCTTCCTTTTTTTTTTCCCTTTTTTTTACTCCTTTTTTTTGCTTCTTTTTTTTTTCCCTTTTTTGTTCCTTTTTTACCCCCTTTTTTTTTTTTCTTTTTTTGTTCCTTTTTTAACCCTTTTTTTCTTTTTTTTTTTTTGTTCCTTTTTTTCCTTTTTTGTTCTTTTTCTTCCTTTTTTTTTTTTTTTTTTTTTTGCTTCTTTTTTTGTTCCTTTTTTACTCCTTTTGCTTCTTTTTTTTGTTCCTTTTTTACTCCTTTTGCTTCTTTTTCTTCCTTTTTTTGTTCCTTTTTTACTCCTTTTGCTTCTTTTTCTTCCTTTTTTTGTTCCTTTTTTACTCCTTTTGCTTCTTTTTCTTCCTTTTTTTGTTCCTTTTTTTTTCCTTTTTTTTCTTCTTTTTCTTTTTTTTTTTTCTTTTTTTTTCTTTTTTTTTTTTTCCCTTTTTTTTTACTTTTTTTGTTTTCTTTTTTTTTTTCCTTTTTTTTTTGTTCCTTTTTTACTCCTTTTGCTTCTTTTTCTTCTTTTTTTTGTTCCTTTTTTACCCTTTTTTTTTTTGCTTTTTTTTTTTGTTTTTTTTTTACCCCTTTTTGCTTTTTTTTTCTTCCCTTTTTTTTTGTTTTTTTTTACTCCTTTTTTTTTTCTTTTTTTTTTTCCCTTTTTTTTGTTCCTTTTTTTTCCCCTTTTTGCTTTTTTTTTCTTCCTTTTTTTTTTTCCTTTTTTCCCCTTTTTTGCTTTTTTTTTTTTTGTTCCTTTTTCCCTTTTTCCTTTTTTTTTTTCCTTTTTTACTCCTTTTGCTTTTTTTTTTTTTTTTTTTTTTTTTTTCCTTTTTTACCCCTTTTTTTTCTTCTTTTTTTTTCCTTTTTTCAACCTTTTTGCTTTTTTTTTTTCTTCCTTTTTTGTTCCTTTTTTACTCCTTTTGTTTCCCCCCCTTTTTTTTTTTCCCTTTTTTTTTGTTCCTTTTTTACCCTTTTTCTTTTTTTTTTCTTTTTTTTTTGTCCTTTTTTTTTACTCCTTTTGCTTTTTTTTTTTCTTTTTTTTTTTTTCCTTTTTTACTCCTTTTGCTTCTTTTTCTTCCTTTTTTTGATCCTTTTTTACTCCTTTTGCTTCTTTTTCTTTTTTTTTTTGATCCTTTCGTTCCTGAGGTTTTTCTTCCTTTAACCTCTTCATGAAAATCACTTCAATAAATAAATGAATAAATCGATCCATAAAAACAAATAAATATGATTAAAAAACAAAGTCAATCCAGAAAATTTACATCGAAAAAATGAATAACTGAAAACATAAATAGATCGATAAATATAAAGTATAATAATAGTAATTAATATAAATGAATAAATAAATCAATAAAACCAAATAAATATGATTAAAATAAGATAATGAAGATAATTATTTAAAGCAGAAAACATAAAAGGGAAATAAATGTATATAGATAAATAATTAACAAAATAATAATAGTAGTGATAAGAAAATAATGATAGTAGTAGTAGTAGTACCGTAGATAACAGTATAGTCGCCACCTGCCCTAATGTCGCCAGGCGCCATATATTTCGAATTAAGCATCCTACTGATTTTTGTGCACTGAAGATGTCACAGTAGTTTTTTATCAGACTGTTAATCTACCCTGTTTCAAGGGGGGTTGTTTTTATGCTTTTTACTCAGTATAGACGGTTAAATTTTTCCCACTCGTTTTTTTTTTTTTTTCGGGCGACGACGACGGCGGGAGGACACTCATAACATAAACACTAGCTGGCGATCTTAATGTAGCCCGTTGCCAACGTCGCCAGTCGGTTTTTTATTTTTTATTTGTTTATTTATAGCAATATGACCGATAAAACACAAAATGAACAGATCTCCGATAGCCCCTTCTAAACTTTCCTGAATCATGATGTAGAAATGTAAGTATTAAACGCCACCACAGCCCTTTAAAAATAAAAGAAAAACTTTTGTATGGCGACTTTAGTGTTATCTACGGTATATTAATCTTGTCCCGGGGGGTTTTCCCCGTGGCTCATCGCGTCCACATACATTTTGGGTCAAACAAAAAAAAAAAAAAAAAAAAAAAAAAAAAGGGAAATAGTTTCAATAGCACTAAACCCTTTTATGATGTTTGGGCCCATGGTGTAGTGGTAAACGGCTGCTCTGGAAAGCAGAAGTCCCGGGTTCGAAACCCTTAGGGAGTAGGTGATCTACTAGTAGAGATAGTCTACTTTTATTTTTTTTTTTTTTTCTAGTAAGATAATGGTATTTTTTCAAACATCTTTTTTTTTTGATGCTGATTAAATATGAAATATTATGTTGAAAAAAAGAGGGGTTCCCTTTTTTTCCCAAAGGGGGCCTCGAGGGGGCCCTTTTGACGTGCCGGGAAAGCCAGCCCCGGAGGCTGTCTGCGGAGGGGGAAACCCTTTTGCTCGTGGTAGGGCGTGGAACCACCCCTTTCCGTAGATAACATTAATGACCTGCACTAAATTTCCCCGGCGCCATAATTTACAAATTATAGATTACTACTGATTTGTATGTGCCACTAAGATGATACACAGTAGTTTATATCATGATGTATAATCACCCCGTTGCAACGTTTTTTTTTAAAAGCTTTGTATCTGCATGTATGAATTGTTTCAAATTTCGCTAATCGTTTTTTTTCGGGCGACGACGACGGCGGGAGGACAATCAGAATATATATACTAGCTGGCGATCTTAGTGTAGCCCGCTACCAACGTTGCCACTCGGTTTCATATTTGTAATTTGTTCATTTATAGCCATACTATGACACAGATGAAGACACAAAATGACACAGACTCTCCAGACAGCCCCTTCTAACTTTCCTGAAATCATGGATGTAGAAATGTAAGTATTAACGCCACCACACGTCTGTAAATAAAAAATAAATGTTGTCCTGGCGACTTTAGTGTTATCTACGGTAGAATAATATAAAAATACGTAAATCGGAAAAAAATAATAGACGAAAATATAAATAGATTAATAAATAATATGTAAAATAATGGTAGATAGATATATATAAATTTCCACTTTTCTTGCGAGTAATTTTTTTGTTTTTTTATTTTTATACGACAAGGGGTTTTACTGGTCTATATTTTTTTCTTTATATTACAAGGGTTTTATACGTCTAGGGGGAGTGGTAGTGGTGTAGGGGGGTAAGGGGAGGGGAGGGGGGTTGGGGGTGTTTTCTGGACTTACGGGGAGGGGGGAAGTGGGGGGGGGCAGGTGCAAAATAATGAGCTGGTTTCTATGGCAGCGGTTTTCAAGCCTTCGCGTCCTTTTTACGAACTTATTTTGACGACGCGAAAATATGAAGCAAATAAATGAGATGTGCTCCTTACTTTGCCCTTGATGGAAAATAAGAGACAAGACCAGGAAATTGAAGGAAAAACATCGGTAGTAAAGAATAGAAATAAAAGAATGGAAAAGATAGAAAGAGAAATAAAGGAAGATAGAAGGAAGATAGAAGGAAGAGAAGAGAAGGGAAGGAAGAGAGAATGGTGAATGGAAAATGTGATCAATAGATGAAAAGAAAGAAGATCAAAAGGAAGAATAATGTAGCGAATGGAGAATGAAATGGGAGGAAGGAGAATGAAGGAATGAAGGAAGGGAGGAAGGAGAATGAAGGAATGAAGGAATGAAGGAAGGAGAATGAAGGAAGGGAGAAGGAGAATGAAGGAATGAAGAAGGAGAATGAAGGAATGAGGAAGAAGAATGAAGGAATGAAGGAAGGAGAATGAAGGATGAAGGAAGGAGAATGAGGAAGGAAGGAAGGAGAATGAAGGAAGGGAGGAGGAGAATGAAGGAAGGGAGGAAGGAGAATGAAGGAATGAAGGAAGGAGAATGAAGGAATGAAGGAAGGAGAATGAAGGAAGGAAGGAAGGAGAATGAAGGAAGGGAGGAAGGGAGGAAGGAGAATGAAGGAAGGGAGGAAGGGAGGAAGGAGAATGAAGGAAGGAGAATGAAGGAAGGGAGGAAGGAGAATGAAGGAATGAAGGAAGGAGGAATGAAGGAAGGAGGAATGAAGGAATAAAGGAAGGGAGGAAGGAGAATGAAGGAAGGGAGGAAGGAATGAAGGAAGGAGAATGAAGGAATGAAGGAAGGAAAATGAAGGAAGGAGAAATGAAGGAATGAAGGAAGGAGAATGAAGGAATGAAGGAAGGGAGGAATGAAGGAAGGAGAAGGAAGGAAGGAAGGAGGAATGAAGGCATATAAATAAAGAAAATGGAAATGGAAATAGTAGGAAGGAGAATGAAGGAATGAAGGAAGAGGAAATAGAAAGAAGAAAGAGGAGAAGAAGGAAGAGGAGAATGTTAAGTAGTTGAACAAGACTGTGTGTGTGTGTGTGTGTGTTGTGTGTGTGTGTGCGTGTGTGTGCGTGTGTGTGTGTGTGTGGTGTGTGTTAACAAAAACATTTCCCAATTTTTATCCTCTAATTCATTCTCTCTTTCCTTTCAACGCCAAAAAAAAAAAAAAAAGCTTCTCTTCTAATTTTTTTTTTTTTTTTTTTTTGCTGTCGAGAATGATAATTTTTTTGTCGTTTTTGTTATTGTTTTTTTGTTGTTTTTTTTGCTGTCGAGAATGATAATTTTTTTGTCGTTTTTGTTATGATTTGTTTCTTTACTTTTTTTTACTTTTCACTTTTATTTACTTTTACTGTACTTTTACATGTACTTATTTACTTTTCTTTGTTTCTCTTCTCCATAGTGATGCTTTTATTTCATTCATTTTTTCTTTCTTTCTTTTTTTTGACAGTTTTTTTCTTCTTTCGTATTTTGTTTTTCTTTCATCTTCGTGTTTTAATTGTTTTAATTTGAGGAAACTTTGATTTTTCTGAGAGGAAAGTACACCCACACACACACACACCACACACACACACACAACACACACACACACACACCACACACACACACACCCCACTACACACACACACACACACACACACCATACACAACACACACACACACACACACACACACACACACCGTAGCGGATGCAAAATTATCTATGCAATGAAAGAGAAAAATAAATGAAGATGGAAAAAAAAAACTTCTCAGCAACGTAAGTTTAACGAATTTAATTAAAATCTTTTGGAAAACTTTTAACACGTTGCTATGATCGGAGAGAGAGAGAGAGAGAGAGAGAGAGAGAGAGAGAGAGAGAGAGAGAGAGAGAGAGAGAGAGAGAGAGAGAGAGAGAGAGAGAGAGAGAGAGACAAAATAATCAAGTAAGAGAAAAGACAATATTATCTTCTTTAATTGAGAGAAGAAAAGAGAGGAGAGAGAGAGAGAGAGAGAGAGAGAGAGAGAGAGAGAAGAGAGAGAGAGAGAGAGAAGAGAGAGAGCAATGAGGAAAAATAGAAGAAAGTAGGAAAAATATGGAAAATGAAAACACTAGGAAGAGAAAGAAGAAAAGGAATGAAGAAGGAAAGAAGAGGGAGAGAGGAGAGAGGAGAGGAGGATGAAGGAGGAGGATGAGGAGGAGAAAGAGAAAATGAGTAAATAAGAAAACAAAGGGTCTCTCTCTCTCTCTCTCTCTCTCTCCTCTCTCTCTCTCTCTCTCTCTCCTCTCTCTCTCTCTCTCTCTATCTCTTTCTTTCACAAATAGATAATTATAATCTCAAGGATGATTAAATTAATAAATAAATGAATAAGCATTTGATTGACTCTAATGAATGGCTTAACATGTAACAGCTGATCAATGAATATATAATTAATTTCTCTCTTTAATCTCTCTCTCTCTCTCTCGTCTCTCTATCTCTCTCTCTCTCTCTCTCTCTCTCTCTCATGTCTCGTCTCTGCTCTCTCTCTCTCTCTTCTCTCATCTCTCTCTCTCTCTCTCGTCTCCTCTCTCTCTCTCTCCTCTCTCTCTCTCTCTCAATTAAAAAGATGATATTTCGTGCGTCTTTGCTTTCTTTCTTGTTTGTTGCTCGTGCTTTGCTCTTTTGTTTTGCTCTTCTCTCTTCTCTCTCTCTCTCTCTCCTCTCTCTCGCTCTCTCGATCTCAGCTCTTCTCTCTCTTCTCTCTCTCTCTCTCTCTCTATTCTCGTCTCTCTCTCTTCTCTCCGCTCTCTCTCTCTCTCTAATTAAAGATGATATTGTTTGTGATTATCATTTTCGTCTTTGTTTACTATAATTATTGTGTGTTACTTCTCTCTCTCTTCTCTCCTTTTTCTCTTTTCTCTTCTCGTCTCTCTCTCTCTCGTCCGGTCCCTTTTCCCCTCTCTTCTCGTCTTCTTGTTTTCTCTTTTCTTCCTTTTCCTTTCCCTTTTTTCCCTTACTCGTCTCTCTCTTTTCTCTCCTCTTCCCCTCTCTCTCCCCAAAAAAAAATTTTTAAAAATGATATTGGGTTTTTTTTATTTTTTTTCGGGGTTTTTTTACTTATTTTTTGGTGTTACTTCTCTCTCTCCCCTCTCTCTCCTTTTTCCCCTCTCTCTCCTCTCTCTCCTCTCCTCCTCTCTCTCTCTCTCTTCTCTCTCTCCTCTCTCCGGGGGTTTTCCCCCCCCTTTTCTCTCCTCTCTCTTTTCTCTCGTCATTTTCTCTCTTTTTCCTCTCTCTCTCTCCTTCTTTTCTCTCTCCCCTTCCCCTTCTCTCTCCTCTCTCTCTCTAAACCCTTTTCCCGTCTGTGTGTCATCCCTTTTAAAAGTTTGGGGTTTTTGCCCGGTAATTAAGTCCGGGTGGGTGATATTACAACACGGGCGGAAAAATTTTCATCTGCTCCTCATGTTTTTGTTTTTTGCAAGGATATAAACTTTTTCACACACAAAAAAAAAACACACACCACACCGCACCAACACGGGCCCCCACACACAAGGGGGTACACCCCTTTCCACAAACCTCACAACCCCCCACCACACACAAAGAAAAAAACAACACCCACACACCCATCCGGCAAAACCCACAACCCCACAGCCTAACCCCCCCGACACTTTTTCCCCCACACCAACGCACACACCCACACACACACCCCACACACCCCCTTCCCCCACGCACCCGCACACACAAGTCAAAGGGGGGTTTTGGGAAGATATGGGTTTTTGTGTGTGTTGTGTGTGTGTGTGTGTGTGTGTGTGTGTTTTGTGTGTGGGGTGTGTGTGTGTGTGTGTTTTGTGTGTGTGTTTTGTGTTTGACGGGGGAAAAGAGGAAAAAAAACTTACTTTACAAACTTTTGTTCTCTTTTATTTTCCTTCAACTTTTACCACAACACAGACACACCAAAAACCACCCCAATCAAAACCACACACACCACACACACACACACACACACACACACACACACACACACACACAACACCACACACACACCTATAGACTATACACACACACCCCACACACACACCACACACACACACACACACACATACACCCACCACCCACACCACACCACACACACACACACACACACACAACCACCACACACCCCCCACCCACCCCCCACCCCCCACCCACCCACCCACCCCCCTAAAAGACTATACACACCCCACACCACACACACACACACACCACACACAACACACACACACACTGCAAACTAGATAGAATTTACGTTAAAATATATTAGTTTGTGTCCTTATGTTGCAACTGTGTAAACGTTTCATTTGTGTTCTTTTTATGTTGTTATGTTGTTGTAGTGAATTTGTTGGTGTTTTATTGCTGTTAATTTTGTGATGGGTGTTAAATTTCTTGTCATTTTGGATATAATTCAGTTTAGTTATTTTTATACAGCCTTTAAATCCCTAGTGTTGTATTCAAACTACTACTACTACTACTACTACTACTACTACTACTACTACTACTACTACTCTACTACTACTACTACTACTACTACTACACTACTATACACTATTATACTACACTACTACTACTACTACTACTACTACTACTACACTACTACTACTACTACTACTACTACTACTACTACAACCACCACTTACTACACTACTACTACTACTACAACTACCACTACTACTACTACTACACTACTACTACCACAACCACCACTACTACTAATACCACAGCCACCACTACTGCTATCACCACTACCACTACTACTACTACTACTACTACTACTACTACTACTACTACTACTACTACTACTACTACTACTACTACTACTACTACCACCACCACCAATATTTCTGTGCTAACGAACGCAATTATTCTGATACTGATTTTGAAAACATACACATTTTATTTCTCTTCAATGAAAATTTGCATAAGTATAAAGGCAGTGTTATTTTTAGATCAATTGAGAACGTTATGCAAATTGATGCAGCCATTGCTCTCTCTCTCTCTCTCTCTCTCTCTCTCTTCTTCTCTTCCTCTCTCATCTCTCTTCTCTCTCTTCTCTCTCTCTCTCTCTCTTCTCTCTTCCCCTCTCTCTCTCTCTCCTAGACTTCATTTCCTGTCACAAGGAAAATCTATTTCGGATAGCTTTCTATAGCAAATTTGAATTTAATGAATATTTCTGGCAACGTTGCTAACAATTTAGCAGTGTTTAGAGGAAATCCTATATTGTTTGATAGTTTTTTACCCCAACCTACCTTGTTTTCATTTTATTTTCGGCTACAACACCCCATGAAATCAATAGTGTAATTTCTAATCTTAAGGTTACAGCCCCAGGTCTTTGATGATGTGAACATGAAAGTATCAAAGGGCCTGCAAAGAAGAAATATCTCCATTTCTGGAATATTAATAAACAAATCATTTACAGAAGGATTGCTTTCCAGACATTCTGAAGACTGCAAGAGTATTTTCCGTTTATAAAAAAGGTGATAGTTCATTTTTTCAATTACAGACCTATTTCAGTTCTTCCCGCCATAAGTAAAGTCTTTGAAAGATTATTGCAAATAGATTAATGAATTATTTAACAGAACTTACTTCTAACAGATAATCAATATGGGTTTCGACCTAAATATTCGATAGAACTCGCAGTACACCACCTTTCCCAAAACATATATAAGCAATAGATAGTAAAATGTATCAATTAACTATTTTTTGTGATTTATCTAAAGCTTTTTGATACTATTAATCACTCCATTTTATTAAAGAAACAAATGATTTAGGGTATTCGTGGACCAGTCTTCAGATGGTTTGAAAGTTATCTCAGCGGCAGGAACCAGTATACAGTCTTTTAATAGTAGTGCATCGTCGTACAAAAGTCTTACTTGTGGTGTGCCACAAGGATCTGTCCTAGGACCATTATTATTTTTAATTTACATCAATGACATAACTCTATGTACCAAAAATCTTAAAATTTTTACTTTTTGCTGATGACACTACCATTTTTCTACAGGGAAGGGATTTTAATGATATAAGAAAAACAATGAACACTGAATTGGTACATGTTGCTGATTGGTTAAAATGTAACAAGCTAAAATTAAATATCAATAAAACTCACTGTATGCTGTCACATTCACACATGACACACCACAATGCAACAAATCAAATATAATCTCCCTTATTAAAGAGGTACAAGAAGCTAAAATTTCCCTTTGGGGTTGTTTTTTGATAGCAAGCTAAGATGGAAAACACACATAAGAATGTAATGAATAATATTTCAAAAATAATAGGTGTAATATATAGAATACGAAAACCATTTAATATTGAAGGTTTAAGACATATTTATTTATCATTAGCATATCCATATTTATTGTACTGTTCAGCTATCTGGGGTTTGGGGGATATAAAACATATATTGATCAACTATTTGTAAATCAGAAAAAATTAGTTCGCATTTAAAGTCCTCTGTAATCGGTTTTGCCCCCACAAGTCCCATCTTTCGTGAGTTGAAACTTCTAAAAAGAATGATATTATCGACTTAAACAGACTATAACTTTTGTTTATAAGGCGTTGAATACATACAAAAT
>JACEEZ010020198.1:25000-30000 GCA_016584305.1 Chionoecetes opilio
TGGTAAAAAAAAAAATTACCTAATTTTTTTTCTTTCACATGTAAATATATTTGTTCCGTTTGACTTTTTTTTTACATCTTATATATATATTTTTTCGGGGTTAATATTTATTATTAGCCGAAAAGCCGCCCTCTGGGCGGACTTTTTGGCTAGCTCCTGCGGAGGGCTATTGGTGGGGCTTAGGCCCACCACCTGGTGGGCCAAACACAGATTGTCCAGATAGCCCCTTCTAACTTTCCTGAAATCATGGATGTAGAAATGTATGTATTAATGCCTTACCCATCACCACACACCGATTCACTCACCCATTACCCATCACCACACACCCATTCACTCACCCATTACCCATCACCCCCCACCTATTCCCTCACCCATCACCCCAACCCATCAACCCCCACCCATTTATCACCCATCACCCCACACCCATTACCCATCACCCACCCATTCACTCACCCCTTACCCCTCACCCCACCCATTCACTCACCCATACCCTCACCCTACATCAAGGTTTCCTCATTCTCGCACCCACTTTTTTTTCACCCAAATTCTCGCTAATAGGCTACTAAAAAAAAAAAAAAAAAAGTGATCGGATCATGCCCAAAGTGGCCTTAAAACCTTCCCCTGGTTGACCTGGTTCCAAAACTGTGTCATATGATGGGATTCCTGCCACGGGGGGCGGTACCTATCGCGGACACACAAACACACACAGACACACAGACACACTTTCGCTTATATTATTATAGATGAATTTAAATATTTTATTGATTTATATTCTTGTGTATTCCTTTGACATCCTTTGTATTCAATTCATGTTTTATATATCTAAGTAGTATATATATTTCTTTTTTTTTGTTTTCATTACATAATTACAAAGAGAGAGAGAGAGTGAGAGAGAAGGTGTAAGTCAGTCAGTCAGGCAGTCAGTCCATCAGTCAGTCAGTCAGTCAGTCCATCAGTCAGTCAGTCAGTCATTAAGTCAGTCAGTCAGTCCATCAGTCAGTCAGTCAGTGAGTCAGTGAGTCAGTCAGTCAGTCAGTGAGTCAGTGAGTCAGTCAGTCAGTCAGTCAGTCAGTCAGTCAGTCAGTCTGTCTGTCAATCAGTCAGTCCATCAGTCAGTCAGTCCATCAGTCAGTCAGTCCATCAGTCAGTCAGTCCATCAGTCAGTCAGTCAGTGAGTCAGTCCATCAGTGAATCAGTCCATCAGTCAGTCAGTCCATCAGTGAGTCAGTCCATCAGTCAGTCAGTCCATCAGTCAGTCAGTCCATCAGTCAGTCCGTCAGTGAGTCAGTCCATCAGATGGATCAGTCCATCAGTCAGTCAGTCCATCAGTAGTCCGTCCCAGTGAGTCATCCATCAGTAGTCAGTCCATCAGTAGTCAGTCCATCCCCAGTCGTCAGTAGTCAGTCCATCAGTGAGTCAGTCCCATCAGTCAGTCCGTCATGGTCAGTCCATCAGTGAGTCATCAGTCAGTCAGTCAGTTCAGTCCCGTCAGTCCCGTTGTGAGAGAGTAGAAGAGAGTAGAAAAAAAAGAAAGAGAGAGAGTAGAAGAAATTTAAGAGAGAGAAGAGAGAGAGAGGGGAGAGAAAAGGAGAGGAGAGAGAGAGAGAAAAAAGAGGGGAGAGAGAAAAGGGAGAGAGAGATTTAGAAAAAGAGAGTGAAGAGAGTAAGAGAGTAAGAGGACTAAGGAAAAAAATTTAAGTATATTTCCCTCTTTAATTTAAAAAACCACGTCTCCCCGGGAAAAAATTTTAAAAGGAAAAAAAAAAAAAGATTCAGACTAGAAAAAAATTAGAAAAAGAAAAAAAAAAATTTGAGGGGAAAAAAAAAAATAGAGAAATAGGATAGGGAATGGGATGAACACACCACACACACCCCACAACACACACACACAAAACCACACCACACAAAAACACACACCAACACACACAAAACCCAAACACACACACCACACAAACACAAATGCATATGTATCCAAAAGGCATGAAACTTTGTGTGTCTGTGAGAGAGGAGAGAGGAGGGAGAAAAGGAAGAGAGAGGGGGAGAGAAAGAGAGAGAGAGAGAGAAGAGAGAGAGGAGGGGGAGAGAGAGAGAAGAAGAGGAGAAGAGAAAAAGAGAGAGAGAGAGAATGAAAAAGGAGAGGGGAGAGAGAGAGAGAGAGAGATTCATAGTGAAAACCCTATTTCTTCAAGTTACGAGATGTGTGGGTTTTGTGTAAAGACAGTATTATCTTTAATGGGAAAACTTTTATAATTTTTTCCCCCTCTCTCTCTTCTCCTTCTCTCTCTCTCTCCTCTCTCTCTCTCTTTTCTCTCTCTCCCCTCTCTCTCTCTCTCTCTTCTCTCTCTCTTCTCTAACTGAAAACGTAAATCAAAAATTAAAATGAACTTATTTAAACCTTTTTTTCCTTTTTTTTTAAATTTTTTTTCCCCAAATGATTCTATAAGAAATTTTTTTTTCAGTGGGATATTGGCTATTAAGACCCCCTTTTTCCCCTTCCCTTAACGCCCTCATCCCTTTTAAGGGGAAAGGTTTATTAGGGCTTTTTTTTAATTTTAAAGACATTTAAAATAACACCCACCCCCCACACACACACACACACACCCCCACACACACACACACACACCCCCACACACACCACACACAAAACCCCACACACACACACACACACAAAAATAGAAAACCCCACACAAAACACACACCCCAATATACTTTACATACATAACTACACATAACACACACGCACACAAACACGACACACGGGCACAGACACAACGCACACACACACAAAATACAAAAATACAAAACTACACACACCCCACAAAAAACAGACCCACAAATATATACATAATAATAACTAACACACCCCCATCCAAAACACACACACACACACACACACACACACACACACAAAAAACAAAAACCCACACACACACTGCAGCTTGGTCAAATGAATCTTCTTGTTTTTTGGGTTGTTTGTCAAAGTTTTTGTTTTGAAACTCTTTTTGTCGTTTTAAAATGTTTTATGGTGACAAGGTGTGGGTGGTTGTGTGTGTGTGTGGTGTGTTGTGTGTGGGGTGTTTTGTGTGTGGTTTTGTGTGTTGTGGGGTGTGTTTTTGTGTGGGTGGTGTGTCTGTGTGGGTGGTGGTTTTGTGTGTGTGGGGGTCCCTTTCCCCCATATTATTTTTGGGTTCTTGTTTCCCCTTTCTCTTAAAGTAATCGTCCAGACCATTTTTTTTTGCCCAATTATGTTGAATGGCTTTCAAAAACCTAATCCCCCCCAAAAATTTAATTTGGTTTTCCCGGGCTTTTTATCGAAAAAATACGACTTTTTTAAAAAAAAAAATTTTCCCCTCCAACAGGACAAAAGATGTTATTGATGACGTAGAAGGGGAAACGCCCAATGAAAAACATCTGTCTGACACCTGTCGGCAAATGTTATGATGAGCGATTTACTTCGGTGTCAGACAGTGAACTGTCGCTTTTGGGCAGATCTAGAGTACCCCATGTCAAAACCCGGGGGACCCCCCCCCCCAAATAAATGACGGGTGCTGCGTTTATAATTTTGAGTGAAAACGAACCTCAGATTTTGATGGGCTACGCCCAAAGGTGTGTGGCTACGGAATGGTGGGGGGTGGGGGGGGATTTTGTCCCCCGCCAAAAATATCCCTTTACAGATTTAAAGTCGTCGTATTTAGTCGTAAAAGTGTGCAAAAATTCCTGGAAAACACAGCTGTCTTGCTGCACCCATAAAGGATGCGGGGGTTTTCGGCTATTTGCCAAAAAAAAAACTATCCCGAAAAAACCCAAAAAAACTTCAAGTAATTATTTTTTCTTGTTTACTGCTTCTGATCAGGCGGAGAGAGGCCGCCTTCCTCTTGATGCGGCACCGAGCCGTGGCCCCCATTTGTCTGCCCGTTTGCCCGCAAACGTTTTCCCCAAGCTGGGGAATTTTCAAAATTTTTATTGCGGTTATTTACAAGGGCCCGGCCTGGGCCCTTTTTGCCAAAAAAATGACAACATATTGTTGATACATCGGATAAGGGGTATACTCTAACTAATCAAAAACAGGAATGATTTAAATGGTCTGGGACGATACTTTTAAAATGCTTTCTTTTACACAAACACACCCCACACACACAGGACACACACACACCACACCCCACACACACACAAAACACACACCACACCCCACACACACACACCCACACAAACACAAACACAACGACGCCCCACACTTCCTTTAAATTTTTTACAAACTGACATTGTACAAAGGGAAAAAAAAAAATAAAAAATCTCATCTATTTTACCAAACCTTTCCAAAAATCACGAGAGAGAGAGAGAGAGAGAAAGGGGGAGAGGGGGGAGAGGGAGAAGGAAAAAGAGAGAGAGAGAGAGAGAGGAGCGAGAGAGAGAAGAGAGAAGGGGACGAAGAGAGAGAGAAGGGGGGGGAATGGGACCGTATAGGAAAAGAAAAATTCTCCCCCTCTCTCGCTCTCTCTCTTTTTCTCCCCTCTCTCTCTCTCTCTCTTTTCCTTCTTCCATTCTTGTTTTCAAAAGTTTTTATTTTTTCTTTTCCTTTTACCATGTCCTATATTATGTTCCTCTTGTTTTCTCCTCTTCCTCCTCCTCCTCTCCTTCCTCCTCTTCCTCTTCTTTCTCTTCTTTCCCCACAAATATCAAACAATGGTCGTATTTCTCATATCTTTTTTCCCAACTTTTATTCTCCATTTCCTTTTTGCTTTGGCTCCTTACAAGCTTCACTTTTTTTTTTTCTTTTCATATTTTCTTTCTCGCATCTTTCCAACTTTTTGCCTTTCTCATATCTCTTCTTTCAATATTTTCGGAAAATTTTAAACGAAGAGAAAGAAGGGGAAAGAGACGAAGAAAAGAGAAAAAGAAAAAAAAGAGAGAGAGATGAGAGAGAGAGAGAGAGAGAGAGGAGAGGGGGAGAGAGATTTAGGAGAGAGAGAGAGAGAGAGACAGAAAAAAGCCCGGTTTAA
>JACEEZ010020198.1:45000-85000 GCA_016584305.1 Chionoecetes opilio
CTACTATACTACTACTACTACATCTACTACTACAACTACTACTGTACTACTACTACTACTACCCACTACTACTATACTACTACTACTACTACTACTACACTCTACTATACTACATACCACTATTCGACTTATTACTACTACTGATACTAACTTACTAATACTACTACTACTATACTATACTATACTACCGCTACGACTACTAACTACATACTACTAACTACTACTACTAATACACACTACTACTACTACACTACACTACACACTCCTACTACTACAACTACTACGACTACTACATACTACTACTACTACGAACACTACACTACACCACTACTACTACTACTACTACTACTACTACTACTACTACTACTACTACTACTACTACCACCACTATAAACCTTATAAATAAATAAATTTTCCACTTTTCGAACGTTTATTTAAAAAAAATTATAATATTTTACGATAATAATTGTTTCGAGTAAAGCGAAAAAATGGAAAAAATGACGCTTATCGTAACACACACACCACACACACACACACACACACACACACACACACACACACACACACACACACCACACCACACACACACACACACACACACAACCTACACACCACACCACACCACACACGACACACACACACCACACCACACCACACACACACCAGAACGTTTGCAAAAAACAAAAAAACCTTGACAGACAAAACAATAAAAACATGACAATAACAAATCGGAACAATAAAATACGCGTTCTTAGTGAAAACTACAAAGAGTACGCTCTCTCTCTCTCTTCTCTCTCTCTCTCTCTCTCTCTCTCTCTCCTCTCTCTCTCTCTCTCCTCTCTCTCTCTCTCTTCTCTCTCTCTCTCTCTCTCTCTCTCTCTCGCTTTCTTCCTTCAGCTACCTCTTTCCTCTAATTTTTTCTCTTCTCTCTCTCTCTCTCTCTCCTCTCTCTCTCTCTCTCTCTCTCTCTCTCTTCTCTCTCTCCTCTCTCTCTCTCTCTCTCTCTCTCTCTCTCTCTCTCTCTCTCTCTCTCTCTCTTCCTTTCATTGTTTTCCTTGCGCCATAAATAATTGTTTTTTATTCATATCATTCTTTTTGTTATTCTTAATGGCTGTGTTTTCTCTCCTTCGTTATTTGTAGCTTTTTTTCCACTTTTTCTCAACAATTCAATGAGAGAGAGAGAGAGAGAGAGAGAGAGAGAGAGAGAGAGAGAGAGAGAGAGAGAGAGAGAGAGAGAGAGAGAGAGATACAGAGAGAGAGAGAGAGAGAGAGAGCGTTTTACCTATTGAAGTGAAAAAAGTGAAATACGTGGAAAAAGCTTAACATTTTTTGGGGGTATTTTGGATATTGGTATTATTTCCTAGTTGTGGTAGTGGTAGTAGTAGTGGTAGTAGTAGTGGTGGTAGTAGTAGTGGTGGTGGTGGTGGTGGTGGTGGTGGTGGTAGTAGTAGTAGTAGTTGTGGTAGTGGTGGTAGTAGTAGTGGTGGTAGTAGTAGTAGTAGTAGTAGTAGTGGTAGTGGTAGTAGTAGTGGTGGTAGTAGTAGTAGTAGTAGTAGTAGTAGTATAGTAGTAGTGGTGGTGGTAATAGATGTAGTAGTAGTAGTAGTTCTTGTTGTTGTTGTTGCTGTTGTTGTTGTAGTTGTTGTTGTTGTTGTTGTTGTTGTTGTTGTTGTTGTTGCAGAATGTCTTGCAAATGAAAAGTAAACAAATGAAACAAAATAAATCTTCAAGCATCAAACAAACAAATATTTTCTCCGATGGCAAACAATTCCTCCTTCTTTCTTTCCTTTCTTCTTTCTTCTTTCTTCCTTTCCTCTTCCCTTTCATCCCCCTTCCTTCCCTTTATTCCTTGCTGTTCTATGTCCCGTCATTCCTTCTTTACTATCCTCTCTCTCTCTCTCTCTCTCTCTCTCTCTCTCTCTCTCTCTCTCTCTCTCTCTCTCTCTCTCTCTCTCTCTATCTCCTCTACTCTCTCTCTCTCTCTCTTACATAAAAGTGAACTATGTGATAACGTTACATTTTAACCTACAAACTGTGGTGTGTGTGTGTGTGTGTGTGTGTGTGTGTGTGTGTGTGTGTGTGTGTATGTGTGTGTGTGTGTGTGTGTGTGTGTGTGTGTGTAGGGGGGATCACTTGAAAAGGCTAAACAAAAAATGTACACACTACTATGTACAAGGTTAAGTAAATTGAAGAAGGGGAGGGAGGGAGGAAGAGGGGGAGGGGGGAAGGGAAGAAGGGAGGGAGGAAGAGGGGGAGGGGGGAAGGGAAGAAGGGGGGGAGAAGGGGGAAGGGAAGAAGGGAGGGAGGGGGGAGAAGGGGGGAGAGGGGGCATAAGAAGGGGGAAAGGGGGAATGGATACACGTGTACATGTGTGGATTTGCTAGTGTTGACATAACGTGCATGAAACCAGGTGTGGGGTGTGTGTGTGTGTGTGTGTTGTGTGGTGTTGTGTGTGTTTTGTGTGTGTTGTGTGTGTGTGTGTGTGTGTGTGTTTGTGTGTGTGTTTGTTGTGTGTATGTTTGTGTGTATTCATCTAGTTGTATTCATCTAGTTGTATTTTACAGGGCCAGAACAATGCTCGTATGGCCCCGTCTCCATATCAACATTTTTATCATTCATCCTTAGTGCTTTGTGTTGACCGAAGCCAGTAGTATGTGTGTGTGTGTATGTGTGTGTGTGTGTGTGTGTGTGTGTGTGTGTGTGTGTGTGTGTGTAGAGGGATCACTTGTAAAGGCTTAAAAAAATGTATACACTGCTTTGTACAAGTTAAGTAGATTGAAAAAAGGGGGAGGGAGGGAGGGGGTGAAAAGGGGGGAGAAGGGGGAAGGGGGGAGAGAAGGGAAAAGAGGGGGGAGGTTGGATACAAGTGTACATGTGTGGATTTGTTGGTGTTGACATAACGTACATGAACTGGTGTGTGTGTGTGTGTGTGTGTGTGTGTGTGTGTGTGTGTGTGTGTGTGTGTGTTGTATGTTTGTTGTATGTGTGTGTGTGTGTGTGTGTGTGTGTGTGTGAAAGAAATGAAAATAATTGCAACATCCGGAAGAGTAATCTCGAATACGTATGTTTTAAGTAATGAAAATGATATCAATAGCAATAATAATAATAATAATAATAATAATAATAATAATAATAATAATATCTTCCACTACAACACCAATAATGCCATAAGCAATAATAACAATGAACATAGTGATAGTAATAATAATGATGATGATGATGATAGCAACATTGATACATTTGACAAATAATCTAATAGTCATGAATTTTGATAACCATTATTACCTATTCACTGTTTGACTTGACTATAATTCATACTATTATTATCACTCTTTATTTATTTTCTATCATAACTACTATAATTACTAACTCTATTATGTGTCTCTTCTTTCTGCCTTGGGTCACTCCCATAGGGCACAAAACAAAAGTGTGTACAGGAAACCCTTCATGCTCGCGGATTTGATTACTCGCGGGTTTTCACCTTTTTTTTTTTTTTTTTTTTTTTTTTTTTTTTTTTTTTTTTTTTTTTTTTTCCCTCCCTCCCAATTGCTTGCTCTCTACAGGGGCCTTATCCGCCCATGTATGGAGTATGTCTCACATTTTTGGGGAGGATCCACTCATACAGCTCTCCTAAACAGGGCTGAGTCAAAAGCTTTTCGTCTCATCAACTCCTCTCCTCTGACTGACTGTCTTCAATCTTTAAATCACCGCCGCAATGTTGCTTCTCTTGCTCTCTTCTACCGTTATTTTCATGCTCACTGCTCTTCTGAACTTGCGAACTGCATGCCTCCCCCCCTCCCGCGGCCTCGCTGCACAAGACTTTCTACTCATTTTCATCCCTATTTCTGTCCATCTTCCTAATGCAAGAGTTAATCAGTATCTTTACTCTTTCATCCCTGTCACTGGTAAACTCTGAAACTCTCTTCCTGTTTCTATTTTTCCACTTTCCTATGACTTAAATCTTTTCAAAAGAAGAGTAACAAGACACCTCCCGAACTAAATTGGCTCACCCCTCTGTTTTAATTTTATTCTCTGACTGTCTTCTTTATAGGGACTGGCAACTAAGCGGGCTTTGTGTTACCCATTTTTGTTGTGCCCTTGGCCAGTTCCTTGTGATGGAAAAAAAAAAAAAAAAAAAAAAACTATGGGGTAAATGAATGAGTAATGTCATGCTCGCGGATTTACGATACTCGCGGGTGTCTCTGTTCCCTAACCCCCGCGAGCATGAAGGGTTTATTGTATATATATTCTGTCTATAAACATAATTCTATCTTTGGGTCACCTTTACACCTCATAATCACCTTCTACATCACCCTGAATATTTATGCTTTTTTTCTCTTGGTCACTCACTTATGTTAAAAAAATCGTTCTATAATTATATTCTATCTATAATTTAGTTTCTATCTTGGGTCAGTGTGTGTGTGTGTGTGTGTGTGTGTGATGTGTATTTTGGGGGGTTTTTTTTTGGNCATAATTCGGGTTTGCATTCATGTTTCATATT
This sequence comes from Chionoecetes opilio, assembly GCA_016584305.1. Classification (NCBI taxonomy): domain Eukaryota; kingdom Metazoa; phylum Arthropoda; class Malacostraca; order Decapoda; family Majidae; genus Chionoecetes; species Chionoecetes opilio. The sequence goes on from JACEEZ010020198.1 coordinate 49,502, forward strand.
ATCCACATTTTTGTCACTGTTTAATGATATTTGACTGTTTTTTTTCTTCATATCCTTCCTCATCTACAATATTATTCCCCTCTTACTCCCTTTTTTGTTCCTTTTCCCCCTTTTTCTGTTTCTCATTTCATTTATCTTTTGTTGGCTCCTCCGCTCCTCCTTCCGTGCTTGTGACGTGGAAGGGAACAGAGAGAGACTGTTTGGAAAAAGCGTCTGGAGGAGGACTGAATGAGATTTTTATTAGGAATAATTCTATACACGGTGATGGGAAAATACAACGTGCGACAACACACACCACACACACACTCTCTCCTCTCTCTCTCTCTCTCTCTCTCTCTCTCTCTCTCTCTCTCATCCTCTCTCTCTCTCCTCATCTCTCGTCTCTCTCTCTCTCTCTCTCTCTCTCTCTCTCTCTCTCTCTCTCTCCATTTTCTCTCCATTTTTCATTCCCTGCACAAAATGTCTGTTAAACAAGTTTTCATTATAACACCAGACTTTTGTTCTTGTCGTCTTCAGATAGATAAATTATGTTTGTATTTTTTCATATAAGAAGAATCTTGTCTTTTTCCTGGTTTGCTCTCGATGCTGTAATTAAATCCGAGAGGGAGAAGAAGTCGATTTTTTTCTCAACTGATATGATAATTTTTTTTTTTAATTGGTATTTTTACTAACGGAAAACTTTTTCTTCTGATCATCTCGCTTGTTCTATTGCTTTAATATTTTTTTGAGGTCTTTTGATGAATTTACTCTCGTCTAACCTTTTCCCATCGTTTGTTACGAGCGAGTCCTCACTGGATACGGGATTTTTCTCACAATCAAGCGGCCGACCCGACCCGACCGACCAAGCGCCGACCCGACCCGACCGACCGTCACGTTTTTCAGGAGCTTATATTTTTGGAATCCCGCTTCCGATTGACAAGCGGTCTTCGCCATCTGATAGCCCCATTCAATCCCTTTTGTGCTTGACATGTTTTGTCTCACGTGAAGGGTCAGCATGGCGCGTGGCGCGTGCCGCGTGACGGGTGTCAGACAACGTTATCTTGCTATAGCTGAGAAACGGCTGTACCGACTAAGTTGTAATTTGGTGTGTGGTTTGAGACCACACACCTAGCAATGTCACACAGGTCAAACTCCGGGTGACGCCGCACGTGCGCACGTGCGGCGGATTTCTACTGGCTCGCTGGTCCTTCGCCGATTAAGGCGTCTTACTGGTATTATTGTGAATCATATCTTGTTAGCGGTTTTCTATTTTGTTGTTGTTCATATATACATTATTTAGTCTTTTCGTATTTTCTATTGTTATTTTCCATGATATTTGTATAATCTCTTTTCTCGGTAAGTCTTTTATATTTCCTCCACAATTCTTTCATATGCGTGTGTTTATATTTTTCTTCCTCATTTTCTCACAATCTCTTTTTGATGTGTATTCCCCCCCCCCCCCTGCTGTCTGTTCCAGTTTTCTACCCGCTCATGCATTTATTGTCATTCTCTCCTCTTTTCCTCCATTTTTCATCCTCCCATTTTACACCCATAATTTTTTCCTCCAAAAAATATCCATCATATACCGACTTCTCGATTATTCATCCTTCCTTCCCCTCCATTTTCTCCTCCTCCTCCTCTCCCCTCGCAAGTCACATCTCTCCCTTCCCTTTTTCCCCTCCTCCCGTCCCCCCTTTTCCTTTCCCTTTCCTTTCGTCAATCACGGAGGAAAAAACCAAAACACTGTTTTAAGGGCCCAGTCACCCTTTAATTTAATAGAGGCAGAACGCAATAAATGTGGAAATACTTTTCTCCAAAGACTACTTACTGTATACTGGACTTTAGACCTTTTTCAGAAAAAAAAAACCCCTTTTTTTATACCCTCCTGCAAGGGTTTTCCCCAAATGCTTTTTGCCGGGGAAAAGTCAAAATTACAACCTTTAAAAACCCAAAATGTGGGGAAACGTTCCCTCATGAAGCATGAATTCTATTCAAATACACGTTTTTTTGAAACGCCATTTTCGGGGGCATTTTAATGTTTGTTTTCGCCTATTTTTTCCCCCCAAAATAAAGGGGCAAAAAGCAGGTTTAAGCAAGTAATTAGATGCGGGGAAACATAAATTTGCATAGAAACTTTTATGGAATTTTAAACATTTGATATTTAAAGAAAAATTTTTTAAAAAAAATTTTAAACTAAATATAATTTTTTTTCACTCAAAGCCCAAAAATTTTCAAAGGGGTTTTAGATGACATCTAAGGGTCTGTTTATTTTTTTGTTGCGATCTTTTTGCCTCTAACAAATCCAGAGTTTAACTTCACAAGATAACTTCACTAGGGAAAAAGGCAAGGGGGCTCCGGGGAAGGGCAATTGACATCTAAAAACCTCCACCGAAGTCCAGGAAAAGCGCCCACGCCGACCTGCTATTTAATCTGCTACAGAAACCTTCGTGATGCTACCCATCATCCAGCATAAAGTGGCTCCCAGTTACCCCCCAAACCAACAGGCCTTCCATTACTTCCCCCATCCCCCAGAGGTTTCCCAAAAATTTACAGGGAATCCTAAGCATCAAGCCCTCCCCCAATAAAACCAGGGGAGGCTATCACCCCCAATTTCTGGCAGATGGCAGGTTTCAAAAAACTATAACCAAGTACAATCCCGGCGCGGGGCTTTCTTTGACCTTCAAAAAAAGGCCAGAGATCTAGCAAGGAAAAAAGGGGTAAAAACCGGTGACCCGGAAGGGAAAAGGGTGCCTTTGTCCTGGTTAGATGCCTGTTCGCCCATAGGAGCTTCAATCCCATCCGGGAAATAGAGAGAAACCGCTGTTAGCAGGGAGAAGAAGGAAAAGGGGAACATCGGGTTTTAAACCAGGATCGGGAAGACAGAGAAAAAGGGGCCCCATGCCCTTTTTTCCATGAAAAATATTTGATCACGGTCCCCAGAAACAGAGGGGGCTGCAAATTTCCCGCAAGAGGGGAACAAGATTGAATTTGTCACAAAATTTTTTTTACATTTTCAGCTGCCACACGCGAAGGAGCGGCTGAGTTCCCCCTGGGCTAAAACCCAACCGACAGTGAAGGGAAGGGCGAGACAGGGTTTTACCAAAAACCCCTTCGTCCGGGATGTTCCCATCCCCCAAACACTGTGCCCTCTCACTTTTCCCCAGGAGGGCCCATGGGTGGGGTTGACTCGGGCAGAAACCGGGGGGGGGGCGATCGTCGGGGTTTGTCCTACAATCAATTGACACCCTTTAGTCTCTGCTACTTTTAAGGGCGGGTTAAAACTGCCTGGACAATTTTTGTCATTTTCAAAACCTTTCAAAGGGAAGGGGAACCCGGAGGCTGAAAAAAGGGTCCCCCAATCGGGCCCAGGGGGTACATGGCAGCTTTAAACGGGGAAACCCCCCCCAAGAAATCCCTGTCTCCCGGGGTTTTGGAAAGATCTGAAGATGCCCGGGGTTTTTATCCTGGGGACCACGTCAGAGACCTGGCTGTGCTTGTCTCAGGACCACCTCATATCCTAAGGCAAGCTACTGGGAGTCCCATTATAGACAGCTAAACGGGAAGGGTTTCAGGCAGAGGCATCCATGGATTTGCAAAAGGGCATGGGGGTTTAAAGGGAGTGATAAACTCCCCTTTTGTTTTTTGACCCCAACGGCCAGAAAACAGGGGAGTAAAATCGGGGAGTTTACCAAGTTTTCTGGAGCAACGTTTGACAGGAATTTTTCTAACCGGGCCTGCAGACCCCACATTCTAGAAGGGGCTGGTTGGTGCTGTATGGGAGAATCTGTTTGGCAAGGTCAAGAGCCCGGGAGAACCCTTGGGTTTTCCCAAGCATTTAAAGGGACGTTTGGCCCAGTTTCTTCCCCACAGAAAAAACCCTAAAACCCTGTCCACAGAAAAAAAAGGGGTTGAATAAAAAGAAAAAAAATGAAAGGAAATACACAGGAAACCCCCGATTCGGAAAACCCCTGGGCTGACTAGGGGGAATGGCTGAGCTTACACTGATCGCCCTTTGGAAAACAGCCTCCCCGCGGAATCCACTGGGTCGTCCGGGAAACCAATTAAATCGGCCAGGGGATGGCCAAAACCTGTATTCTATGAAATTTCATTTTTTGCTGAGCAGCGGGAGTACGATGAAAAAACCGGTTGTGAACGGGAACCCCTAAACCCCTTTCCGGGACTTTTTCTAAAACCCCCATGTGGATGTCATCTACACTTGCTCCCGATGCTCCTGCAAATAAATCTGCATTAAATAAAGGACATATAAGTTCAAGAGAACAGACCCCAGAGATTGCTCAGGCAGTGCTAAAAAAAATTGAAAACCAAAGTGTACCTGACAAAAGGAGGTTGTCCCCTTTCGTTTCTCTTGGGTAGAAAGACTCGGGGACAAAGAAAGCGGGACTTTTCTCCCAAAGGGGGGCACGCCACTGAGAACCAGATACTTCAAACGGGGGGCCATTTTCCCCCTCGGGTTAAGCCAAGACGACTCTGGCTAAATCTATTTGGGCCCCGAGAGCCCATCTTCTCCTTGAAAAACCCTTTTGGCATTGAGTATAAACTGGCTTCTGCACCTTTGGGGGCCGACAGGGCCCAAAGGGGAGTAAATAAACTACAGAAAGGGCCCCTGGAATTGTCAGCAATGTAAAAGTAGTGCAGACTTTGGCTAAAGGGGGGAGTCAAGATGATGATTGTTTCGCAAACATCTTACCAAAATTTTTCTCAGCAAAAACATCCCTTCTTAAAAACTGTGGAATAAAAACCTGAGCGTTTTGATATTTCCCAAAAGAAAACCTCTGAAAAAATGACTTTAATGTCCTTCTGACATAACAAAAAGATTTTTCCTGCCATTAAAAATATTTTTTAGAGTCTTTGTCACACATTTTTTTATGTCAAGTTGTAATATTTATAAAATTTATTTTAAATTTTTCAAAAAATTTTTGCTTTTTTTCTGATATGTGGGGTCTTTTTTTCTTGAAAGTTTACTTTTGGTTGTTTGTTCCGGAAAAATTTAAAAAAGCTTCAATTTGGGTACCCAATTTTTTGTTCTATCCCCAAATTTTAACCCAAAAATCTCAGGTGAAAAAAAGTCTGGGGGAAGGCAAAATTAGGGGCTTATCTACTGTCGCGGGGTTAATCTTGAGGTTTCCCAAAGAGGCAAAAGTTTTCCCGACATTTTTGCTCCCAAAAGGGTTTTGATTTTCGGGTTTTCCAGGTCAAAAAGGGATGGGGGGCCCCTTTCAATAAGTTTCAAAACGTATTTAAAAAAAGGGGAAAAAATTTTTTCTGAACAAGTCCAGTGGCCCTTTTTACTGGCGTTCCGCGGCAACCCGCCCATGAAATAGTAAAGCTGATCGTAGGGTAAGAAAGTGTTCCATAATACCCTAAACCCATTTATTTTTTCAATATAAAAGATATACTGTTATCTTCGTAAATGTTTGTTTTTTAGGGTAATAAACAAATAGAAACAGTAAAAAAACCTTTTAAAAAAATGCCCTTTGAACTGAAGAAACATGCCTTAACTTAATATTCACTTAAAACTCTTCGCCATTTAATAAATTTTTCGAGAAAAACTTTTAAACTGGAGCAATCAAAGAAACGCCCTTTTCCTTACTTTCCAAAAATATATTTATTTTTTGATAAAAGAAATTTCACCATGCTAAATTAGCGTGTTCGCTATCGTCTTGGGGGGGAGAATGTGATAGAAAAAAGTAAAGGGAAAGGGGGGGTAGGGAGTATTAGCTGTAAGAGGGTTTTTTAGTGGTTTTTGGGGATTTGTTTTTTCACCAAATTTGTTTTTTTTTTGTTCGAGCAGAGTAACAAAAACAAAACCTTTTTCGAGGGGATGCCGGGGGGTGGGCAGAGGCCTGGGAGTGTGACATGGTTTTTGGGGGGGGGGAGGAGGGAACTTGTGGTTGGGAGGGGGGGGGAAAGGGGAGAAAGGTGAGTGGGGGAGAGCTACAAAAATGTGTTTTAGGCGTGGATAGAGACGGCTTGTGGGAAAACTGGGTTTACCCCCCGAGGGGGACTGTGGGTGTTTGTGGTGTGTATGAGGTTTTGATCTTATTGTACAGGATTTGTAAGGTCTTAAGGGGGTTTTTTTTTTTTTTTTTTTTTTTTGGGTGTGAGAAGGATTTTTGAGTTTTTTAAGATGTTTTGTGATTAGGGGGGCTGAATAAAAAATAGTGGAAAAAAGAAGGGAAAAGTTGGGCGGGAAAAGGGGGTGGAAAAAAAAAGGTTTTTTGTTTATGGCGGTGGTGATTTGGTTTGGGTTTTTTTGTGGGAGTGATGGTGGTTTTTCATGATTTCGGGGGGGATTTTTAAAGAAATGGGGTTTTGATGTGTTGGGTTTCTGGCGTATTGCTGTGGAGGAAAGGAAAAAGATGGGAAAAATGTTGTGGAAAGAAAGGAAAATTTTAATGTGATGCTCCGTCGACAGTTTTTTAAAACGATTTTTTTTTAAGTTTTTTTTTTTTTTTGTCTCGTATTCTCGTTTTTCTCTTTTATCTTCCCGCCCTCTTCATCTTTTTTCCCATGCTGCCCTCGTTTTTTGTTAGAAGCCTTTCTTTTTAGATTTTTTTTACAAAAAAAAACCCCCCGTTTATCGCCCCGTGTTTTTTTGTTTACAAGGTTTTTTCACCCTCAAAGGGAGGTTTTAGGTTAAAAGCTGCTTGGGTTTGGGGTTGGCCCCGCGGCAGATTGGTGAAAATTTACCCTCAAAAGGGGGGAGGGAAAGGGGGGGAGGGGGCGATTATTATCAAAAAGAACCTTGGGGGTACCCAAAACACCCGAATAGTGCAAAAGGGGGATTAAATGTTTTTGTTTTTTTTCCCCCGTTGGCGTTGTGGAGGGAGAAAAAGATTTAGCCCGGCGGAGGGAAAACAGAGGCGGGGTGGTCACGGGGAACCACAGGGGAGGAAAAAAAAAACCCAAATTAGGAGATTTAATAATTTTTCTTTTCCATGCCCTATGTATGAAATTATTTATTGGTCAGGGTTTTTTGGGGCAGCTTTAAACCCCATGTTGATATAAAATTTGGTATTTTAAATTTTTCTTCAATTAAAACAAATTTCATTGAATGAAAATTATTTGCTTGTATTTTTTTGGGCTAAAACAATAAAAGCACTGTTCAACAAAGGGGTTTAGATTTTCCCCTTAATTGTGGTGTGGGATGTGTGGGGTGTGTGGTTTTTGTGGTGTGGGGGTGTGTGTGTGTGGGGGGTGTGTGTTTTTTGTGTGGTTTTTTGTTTTTTTGTTTGTTTTTTTTTGTTTGTTTGTTTGGGGGTTTGTTTGTTTGTGTTTTGGGGTGTGTGTGGGGGTGTGTGTGTGGTGTGTGTGTGGGTGTGTGTGTGTGTGTGGGGGTGTGGTGTGTGTGTGGGGGTGTGGGTGTGGGGGTTTTGTGTGTGTGTGTGTGTGTGTTTTTGTGTTTTGTGTTTTGTTTGTGTGTGTGGGGGGTTGTGTGTTCAATAATACCCGGGGTTGCTGTGCTCTTTGCTTCACTTTTCGGTACGTGGGGGGTGGCCAAAGGGCAGGTGTGTTTCGGGGGTGCCACGAGGGAAACAGGGTTTCCTCAGGGGGGGAAAAACCCGGTGGGTTTTGGGGGGCAAGGAAGTTTTAAAGCATGGTTTTTATTTTTTTTTTCCTGTTGCCATCACTCATGTTTTTAGTAATTTTAGTTTTAATGTTTAAAAAGCTTTTGTAACCATTTTTTGCTGGTATTATTTTGTTTTTCATCCTTTTTCTTTTTCCTTTCCAAATTTTTTATATAAATTTTTTTTTTATCTGGGGTTAAACCTCTGTCCTTTTGGCCCCTTTGGGCATCTTAAATTTTGTTTGATCCCCTTAGAGCAGTGCTCTTCAACCTTTTTTTTTAGGCGGCCCCCCTAGTAAATGATTTTTGGGAAAGCTGTCTAATTTTTTTTTTTCTCTTTAAAATCTCCCCGGCTCTGACATTTTAAAACTAACTAAAATCATTTCACAAAATATGTAGGTAGGAAAAGGCAGCTTCACTCCCATTTTAAATTTACAGTTACATATTCGTCTGTATAATAACACATGCAGTCTAAGACTGAATACACAAGGAGAAATTAAACATACCTTTGGAATTCCACAGAAAATATTTTTTTCTTCATGAAACTAAAGTAAAATTGCACCTAATATGCGTTATATTTGGTAATCCAGAAAACAAAGCCTTTTTCTTCAAGAAACAAAAATCAGTGGCTTGGCTGTTGTTGCAATTTGTCTGCTATCAGCTTAAATCGAGGCATCAGACAATTTTAAAGTGCAACCCGCATAAGAGGATCCAAATTCAGAATGGCATTCCTTTTCTATGCCTCTATTAAAACTAAGCTTGAGAAACTTTGCTGACACAGACATGATGTTGGCATCTGCACAAATATGGCTGTTGCCTTCTCAGCTTACTCCTTGTAGTCCTGACTATCAAGCAGGACAACCCAGCAATGCAATGCATAGGATGGCCAAATGTTTTGAAAGCTGCTTTTTAAGAATAATCCACTGGAAGCTCCAATAGGGCATCAGAATGATCAGCTTGCACATGTTGGAGGTCTGAGGTGTCTTGGAAATAGAAGTCAAGGTTTTCCTGCATCAAAGTCAGGTGTCTGGTAATCCAGGGGGACATTCCTACCTCCAGTGTCTGCTCTGCTGTCTGCATACCATGTGCCCAGCCACTACCAGCAAGCCATATAAGTATCAAAGACTTCAAAATCAGAACACCTCTTTTCTACATTGCTTTAAATTTTTTTCACCTTCAATTTGAATCCATTATTTTTCCTATACATGTAAAAATATCCCCACCTCTACCTAGTTTTATACCATAGATTTATTTTCCCTTATCTATACCGTCACGTAGGCATGATCTCGTCCACCCACCTGTCCACCCCAAGACAACCGTCCACCCAGGTTGAATAGCACTGCCTTAGAACATGTGCCGTTATACGCAGAAGTAAATGAATGTTCAAGTTCAAGCTGTATATTTATTGCCAGTATAATTCAACTGCATAAGGAAAACTACAACAATAATATATTAAGAAATGGCACGGTCTGCCGAGCCAAGGCTCCCTGGCAGACGAAATAATTCATATAAGAGAATGCATAGGTATAGGCAACATGGGACGGACGATCATGGAATAAGTAATACACAAACATACGCACGCACGCACACGCACGTACGCACGCACCACACACGCACACGCACGCACGCACGCATGCACGCACGCACGCACACACAAACACACATATACACACGCACACACACAAACGAACAATCATACAAACACCATTGTACAAACACATATCACACAATATTCATGCACTTTAGAATTCATGAATTACATTCATACATTTAGAATGCAATACCTTTACATACTACACATATGCACACACCACACACATACACACACCACACACATACACACACACACAAACACACACACACACACACACACACAGATACAAACACGCACGAACATACATAACAACACTTACATTCGTACTCATACTGATATTTACCTAGATTGAAGTGTATACTATAATTTCTCGAAGTTTTCTTAAATATGGATAGTGCGCTATTGTTAACAAGAGATTTTTATTTTGTTGGTATGGGTTCCTTNATTGTTTTTTTTTTCATATAGAAGAATCTTTTTCTTTTTCCTGGTTTCTCTCGATGCTGTATTAATCCGAGAGGGAGAAGAAGTCGATTTTTTTCTCAACTGATATGATAATTTTTTTTTTTATTGGTATTTTTACTAACGGAAAACTTTTTTCTTCTGATCATCTCGCTTGTTCTATTGTTTTTAATATTTTTTTGAGGTCTTTTGATGAATTTAACTCTCTTTAAACCCTTTTTTCCCTCGTTTTTTTACAGCGAGTCCTCACTGGATACGGTTTTTTCTCACAATCAAGCGGCCGACCCGACCCGGACCGACCAAGCGCCGACCCGACCCGACCGACCCGTCACGTTTTTTTCAGGAGCTTTATTTTTGGAATCCGCTTCCGATTGACAAGCGGTCTTCGCCATCTGATAGCCCCATCAATCCCTTTTGTGCTTGACATGTTTTTGTCTCACGTGAAGGGTCAGCATGGCGCGTGGCGCGGGGCCGCGTGACGGGGGGGTCAGACAACGTTATCTTGCTATAGCTGAGAACCGCTGTAACCGACTAATTTAATTTGGTGTGTGGTTTGAGACCACACACCTAGCAATGTCACACAGGTTCAAACCCCGGGGTTTGACGCCGCACGTGCCACGTGCGGCGGATTTCTACTGGCTTCGCTGGTCCTTCGCCGATTAGGCGTCTTACTGGTATTATTGTGAACCCATATCTTGTTAGCGGTTTTCTATTTTTTTGTTGTTCATATATACATTTTTAGTCTTTTCGTATTTTCTATTGTTTTTTTTCCTGATATTTGTATAACCCTCTTTTCTCGGTAATTTCTTTTATTTTTTTCCCTCCCCAATTCTTTCATATGCGTGTTTTTTTATATTTTTCTTCCTCATTTTCCCCACAATCTCTTTTTGATGTGTTATTCCCCCCCCCCCCCCCCCTTCTGTCTGTTCCAGTTTTCTACCCGCCCCATGCATTTATTGTCATTTCTCGTCCTCTTTTCCTCCATTTTTCATCCTCCCATTTTACACCCTAATTTTTTTCCTCCAAAAATATCCATCATATACCGACTTCTCGATTATTCATCCTTCCTTCCCCTCCATTTTCTCCTCCCCCCTCCTCCCCCCCTCGCAAGTAAACTCTCTCCCTTCCCCTTATTTCTCTCCTCCCGTCCCTCCTTCCTTCCTTCCTTTCGTCAATCACGGAGGTAAACCACACACTGTATAAGCCCAGTCAGCCTTCAATAATAAGAGGCAGAACGCAATAAAATGTGGAAATACTTCTCCAAAGACTACTTACTGTATACTGGACTTTAGACCTGTTCAGAAAAAGAAAAAAATCCTATTTTTATACCCTCCTGCACGGTTTCCAATGCTTTTTGACCTGGAAAAGTCGAAAATTACAACCATTATAAGCCAAATGTCGGAACGATTGCCTCATAAAGCATGAAGTTCTATTCTATACACGTTTTCTGAAACGCCGTTTCGGAGCATTTTGATGTTTGTTTTCGCCTTTTTTTTTAAACCAATAAATGGGCATAAGCAGGTTTAAAGCAAGTAATTGGGATCTGACTGAAACATCAAAATGCATAGAAACATTTATGGAAATATTACATGTGATATTTAAAGACAAATTTTCAAAAAAATTAAACTAAATATAATTTATTTCACTCTAGTCACAAATTCACAATGGTTTTAGCATGACATCTAATGGTCTGTTATGTTTGTTGCAGATCTGTTGAAACCTGCTAACAAATCCAGAGATACTTCACAAGATAACTTCACTATGGCAGTAAGAAAGGGAGCTCCGAGGACGCAAAGTTGACATCTCAAAACCCTCCACCTGCATCCAGAGACAAGCGTCACGCCGACCTGCTACTAGATCTGCAAACAAAAACCTTCGTGATGGGCTACCCATCATCCAGCATCAGTGGCTCCCAGTTACCCCACCAACAGACGGGCCCCTTCCAGTACTTCCTCCATCTCCAAGGTTTGCCAGAAATACGGGAATCCAAAGGGCATCAAGACCTCGCCAATGAAACAGTGGAGGCTATCATCCCATTTCTGGCAATGGCCCTAGGATCAAGACTATGACCAAGTACAATGCAGCGCAGCATTTCATGACACTTCACAAAAAGCACAGAGATCTAGCAAGGAATAAAGGTAGAACAGGTACCCTGGAGGGAAAAGGAGTGCCTTTGTCCTGGAATTAGATAGCCTTTTTCGACTAGGAGCTTCAGATGCCATCCGGGAAAATAGAGAGAAACCGACTGTATAAAGGAGAAGAAGGACAAGGACATCAGGTTCTACCAGGATCAAGAACAGAGAAGAAAGGCCCACATGTCTGTTCATGACAGATATTTGAGTCAGGGTCCCAGCACAAGCAGAGAGGGCTGCAAGACTGCAGCAAGAGGGGAAACAATATGAATTTGTCACAAAATTTCTACAATTTGTCAGCTGCCACACAGCGAAGGACTGCTGCTGATGTGTCTACCTGGGTTTCCCCAAACCGACAGTGAAGGGAATGCAGAGGACATGGATTACCACCAACCTCGTCCTGGATGTTTCACATCCCCCAAGACACTGTGACTCCCCACATTTCCCCGGAGGGTCATGGGTGTGTTGACATCTTGCAGTACCGCTGATCGTCTGGGGGTTGTCTGACAATCAAGTTTACAAACCTTAGTCTCTGCTACATTGAAGGCTGGTGGAGCTGACCTGGACAAGTTTGTCATCTCAACCTCAACAACGAGACGGAACAGGATGCTGACAAGGTCCCACATCAGCCAGGAGTACATGCCCGCATTTAGCGAGGGCCCTCCCAAGTATGCTGCTCTCCACTGGGATGGCAAGATGCTGAGAGATGTCCTGGAAGTTATCCTGGGACCACGTCAGAGACTCTGGCTGTGCTTGTCCCCAGGACCACCTGCCTATCCTGAAGGCAAGCTACTGGGAGTAACCAGTGATAGACAGCTCAACAGGAACGGCTCGGCAGAGGCATCCATGGATTTGCTAGAGGCATGGGGGCTTACTGGAGTGATCACTGCCCTTGTGTTTGACACAACGGCCACAACAGTGGAGTACATCGGGGAGGGTTTCCAAGCTTCTGGAGCAACAGCTTGACAGGAAGGTTTTTCTACCTGGCCTGCAGACCACCACATTCTAGAAGCGCTGGTTGGTGCTGTATGGGAGAATCTGTTTGGCAAGGTCAAGACCCAGAGAATCCTTGGTTCAAGCACTTCAAGGACGTTTGGACAGATCTTACCACAGACAAAAAACCCACAACCCTGTCCATCAGACAAAAATGGTTGAATAAAAAGAAGAAAGAGTGCAAGAAATACTACAGGAAATCCTGAGGTCGGAGAAGCCTCCTAGAGCTGACTACCGTGAGATGGCTGAGCTTACACTGATCGTCCTTGGAGACACCCTCCCCGCGGGAAACCACTGGAGTCGTCCTGGACCAATTTATCAGGCCAGGGGGATGGCCAGAAACCTTATTCTATGAAGATGTTCATGTTTGCTGAGGCAGCTGGAGTACGATGAAGAAACTGTTGTGAAGCTGGAACGCCTTTAACCTCTTCCTAGGACTGTTTCTATACACCCATGTGGATGTCTCTACACTTGCTGCAGATGCTCCTGCAAATGATCTGCAGTTTTATGAAGGACATGATGAAGTTCAAGAGAACAGCCCCGAGATTGCTCAGCAGTGCTACAAAAACTTGAAAAACCCCAAGTGGTACCTGACAAAAGGGGGTTGTGCCGTTCGCTCTCTTCGGTAGCAACTCTGACAAAGAGAAGCAGGACATTTCTGCCAAGCTGCAAAGCCACTGAGAAGCCAGATAGCTTCAAAGAGGGAAACCTATGTTCCCTCAGGTTACAGCCAAGACGACTCTGGCTGATCTAGTTGGTCCAGAGAGTCATTCTTCTGCTTGACCAAAACCCTTGGCATTGAGTATGACTGGCTTCTGCAACCTGTGGCGACATGGCCAAGGAGTGATGACTACAGCAAGGCCCCCGGAATATGTCAGCAATGTAAAAGTAGTGCATGACATTGCTGAGCGGGGAGTCAAGATGATGATGATTTCGCAAACATCATTAACCACGATTCTCAGCAAAAACGTACCTTCTTCAAACTGTGGAATACAACCGTGAGCGATTTGATAGCTTCAAGAAGCAAACTCCTGAAAAATGACTGTGAATGTCCTTCTGACATAGACAATAGATTTTCCCTGCCACTTGAAAATAGTTTTTTTGATCTTTTTCACACATTTTTTTATGTCAAGATTGGGAATATTTATGAAATTTATATGAAATTTTCAGAAAATTTTGCTTTTTTTCTGGATATGATGTGTCTTTTTTTCTTGAATGTTTACTTGGATTGTTTGTTCAGAAATAATATTAAAAATGCTTCAATTTGATACCCAATTTGTTGTTCTATCCCAATTGTAACAAAAGTCTCAGGTGAAAAAAAGTCTGGCGGAAGGCAAAATTAGGTGCTTATCTACTGTCGCGGGCTTAATATCTTGAGGTCCAATGAGGCAAAAGTTCCTGACATTTTAGCTCAAAATGGTTGTGATTTTCGGCTTTTCCAGGTCAAAAAGCATGGGAAACCTTGCAATAGAGTACAATCAGTATAAAAATAGGAAAAAATTGTTTTCTGAACAAGTCCAGTGGACTTGTTACTGGCGTTCCGCGGCAACCCGCCCATGACTAGTAGAAGCTGATCGGTAGGGTAAGAAAGTGTTCCATGAATACAGTAAACTATGATTTATCAATATAAATGATATACTGTTATCTTCGTAAATGTTTGTTCTATGATAATATCAAATAGAAAACAGTAAAACACACTAAAGAAATGCCATTATGAGACTGAAGAAACATGCATGAACTTAATATTCACTTAAACTTCACTCTTCGCCATTTAATATTTTGCGAGATAACTTTTAACATGGAGCATATCAATAGAAGCGCCATTTCCTTAGCTTTCCATCGATATATTTAGTTTTCTGATAAATGAATTAGCACCATGCATAAATTAGCGTGTATCGCTATCGATCTATGGGGAGAGAATGTGATAGAAGAGTAGGGAAGGGAGGGTGAGGGAGTATTAGCTGTAAGAGGATTTTCAGTGGTGTTGGGGATTTGTTTTTTCACCACAATTTGTTTTTCTGTTCGAGCAGAGTGAACAACAACAAACCGTGTGCGAGGGAGATGCCGGGTGTGGTGCAGAGGCCTGGGAGTGTGACAGGTGTTGTGGGGGGTGAGGGAGGGAACTTGTGGTGGGAGGGGGGAGGAGGGGCAGAAAGGTGAGTGGGGGAGAGCTACAAGATGTGTTGAGGCGTGGATAGAGAGCGGCTGTGTGAAATCTGGTCAGCCCGCGAGGTGGACTGTGTGTGTGTGTGTGTGTGTATGAGGTCGATCTTATGTGTACAGGATTTGTAAGGTCTTAGATGGGTTTTTTTTTTTTTTTTTTTTTTTGGCTGTGAGAAGGATTGTGAGTTTGTAAGAGTGTGTTTGTGATATAGGGGATGCTGAATATGAAATAGTGGAAAATGAAGGAAGAGTTGGGCGGGAAAGTTGTGTGGAAGAAAAAAAGGTTTAGTGTGTATGGCGGTGGTGATGGTGGTTGTTGTGGTAGTGATGGTGGTGGTCATGATACGGGAGGTATTATTAAAGAAAAGGGTTGTGATGTGTTGTTGCTGCGGTATTGCTGTGGAGGAAGGAGAAGATGGAAAAGTGTTGTGGAGAAGATGGAAATTATAATGTGATGCTCCAGTCGACAGTTTAACACGTATTTATTACTTTAATTTTTTTTTTTGTCTCGTATTCTCTTTTTCTCTCTTTATCTTCCAGCCCTCTTCATCTTTCTCACATGCATGCCGTCGTTAGTTTGTTAGTAACGCCTGCTTATTAGAGTTTCTTACAAAAAACACCGCCGTTTATCGCCCCGTGTTTTTCGTTATACAAGGTTTTTTCACCCTCAAAGGGAGGTTGAGGTAAAACGCTGCTTGGGTCGGGATTGGCTGCGGCAGATGTGGTGAAAATTTACCCTCAAGGCGGGAGGGAGGGAGGGAGGCGGCGATTAGGTATCAAGGGAGTACCTTGGGAGTACCAAGACACCCGAAGTAGTGCAAGTGTGATTAGTGTTGCTTTTCCCTCCCTGCTGTGGCGTTGTGGAGGGAGAAAACGAGTCAGCTGGCGGAGGTAAAACAGAGGCGGGTGTGTCACGGTGAACCACAGGGGAGGAAGAAAAAAAACCAAGTATTAGGAGATGTAATAAGTGTTCTTTTCCATGCCCTATGTAATGAAATTATGTTATTGGTCAGGTTTATTGAGGCAGCTAACCGCATGTTGATATAAATTAGGTATTTAATTTGTCTTCAATAAATCTAATTGCATTGAATGAAAATTATTTGCTTGTATTTTTTGGACGTAAAACAATATAGCACTGTGCAACAAAGCGTTTAGATTCCACTGTAATTGTGTGTGTGTATGTGTGTGTGTGTGTGTGTGTCTGTGGTGTGTGTGTGTGTGTGTGTGTGTGTGTGTTTTTGGTTGTTTTTTGTTGTTTGTTTTGTTTGTTTGTTTGTTTGTTTGGTTTTGTTTGTGTTGGGGTGTGTGTGTGTGTGTGTGTGTGTGTGTTGTGTGTGTTGTGTGTGTGTGTGTGTGTGTGTGTGTGTGTGTGTGTGTGGGGTGTGTGTGTGTGTGTGTGTGTGTGGGGTGTGTGTGTGTGTGTGTGTGTGTGTTTTTGTTGTGTGTGTGTGTGTGTGTGTGTGTTCAATAATACCAGGCGTTGCTGTGCTCATTGTGCTTCACTGTTTCAGGTACGTGTGTGGCAAGGGTCAGGTGTGTCCTCGGTGGTGCCACGAGGGAGCAGGATCCTCAGGGGGGAAAGGCCAGGTGGGTGTGCGGCAAGGCACGTTTACGCATGTTGTTATTTGTTTTCCTGCTTGCCATGCACTCATGGTTGTAGTAATTTGTAGTTGTAATGTTTAAACGCTTTTGTAACCATGTTTGCTGGTATTATTTTGTTTTCATCTTTGCTATTCCTTCTACAATTCTTATATAATTTTATTTATATCTGGCTTAAACCTCTGTCCTTTTGCCTCTTTGTCATCTGTAATTATGTTTGATCCCCTTAGAGCAGTGCTCTTCAACCTTTTTTGATGTCGTCCACCCCTAGTAGTGATTTGGTAAGAGCTGTACATCCCAATTTTTTTCTCTCTTTAAAATCTCACGGCTCTGACATTTTAAATCTAACTATATCATTCTACAAAATATGTAGGTAGGAAAAGGCAGCTTCACTCCCATTTTAAATTTACAGTTACATATTCGTCTGTATAATAACACATGCAGTCTAAGACTGAATACACAAGGAGAAATTAAACATACCTTTGGAATTCCACAGAAAATATTTTTTTCTTCATGAAACTAAAGTAAAATTGCACCTAATATGCGTTTATATTTGGTAATCCAAAAACAAAGCCTTTTCTTAAAGAAACAAAATCAGTGGCTTGGCTGTTGTTGCTTTTTTGCCCCTGCTATCAGTTTTAAATCGAGGCATCAGCCCTTTTTAAAAGTGCAACCCGCATAAGAGGACCCAAAATTCCCAGAATGGCTTTCCCTTTTTCTTGCCTCTATTAAAACTAAGTTTGAAAAATTTTTGCTGAAAAGACATGATTTGGCATTTTCAAAAAATATGGCTGTTCCCTTCTCAGTTTTACCCCCTTGTAGTCCTGATTTTCAGCGGGGACAACCCAGAAAATGCAATGCTAGGAGGGCCAAATGTTTTAAAAGCTGCTTTTTAAAAATAATCCCTGGAACCCCAATGGGCATCAGAATGATCACTTGCACATGTTGGAGCCCTGAGGTGCCCGGGGAAATAGAAGTCAGGGTTTTTTCCTGCATAAAGTCGGGTGTCGGGTAATCCAGGGGGGCCTTTCCCTACCTCCAGTTCTGCTCGGGGTTTGCCCTGCTCCCATGTCCCGGCCCTACCAGCAAGCCATATAAGTACAAAGACTTCAAAATCAAACACCTTTTTTCTACTTGCTTTAAATTTTTTTCCCCTTTAAAATTTAAAATCCATTTTTTTTTTCCCAATCCTGTAAAATACCCCCACCTCTACCTATTTTTAAAACCCATAGATTTATTTTCCCTTATTTTATACCGTCCGTAGGCATAAATCTCTTTCCCCCCCCTTTTCCCCCCAAGACAACCGCCCACCCGGGTTTTGAATGCCTCCCTTAAAAACATGTGCCGTTTGGGCAGAATAAATGAATGTTCCAATTTAAAGCTGTATTTTAAATTTGCCAGTATAATTCAACTGCAAAAGGGAAAAACAAACCAACAAAAATATTTTTTAAAAAAATGGCACGGTTTCGGGCCACCAAAGGGGCTCCCGGGGCAGACGAAAAATTTCATATAAAAAGAAGCATAGGTATAGGAAACATGGGAGGGGCGATATGGAATAAGTAATACAAAAACATACGCCGCACGCACCCCGCACGTACCCCCACGCAACAAAACGCACACGCACGCACCCCCGCATGAAACGCCCCAAACGCACACAACAAACACACATATCCACACGCACACACACAAACGAACAATCATACAAACACCATTTTTAAAAACACAATCCCAATTTTTCATGCATTTTTAGAATTCATAAATTACATTCATAACATTTAAAATGCATACCTTTACAACTACACTTTGGGCACACACCACAACACATACAACAAAAACCAAAACACATACACACACACCCCAAACACACACACCCACACACACCCCCCAGATAAAAACCCGAAACGAAAAAATTACTAACAACCTTACATTTTGTACTCATACTGATATTTACCTAGATTGAAATGTATACTTAATTTCCCCGAAGTTTTTTTAAAAAATGGGAAATGCGCTATTGTTAAAAAAGAGATTTTTATTTGGGTTTTAATGAGTTCCCTAACCCGGGGGGCCGGAGTACTGACCCGTGCTTGGGACAGAGTTTTTGTTGGGAATTTTTGGCATTCAGGTCTTCCGGGGCCTCTTTTTCATAAAGTTCCCACCAAAATGAAAAATTGGGTTTCTTGAAGTGAGAGTTATATTTCTAAAAAAAACAAAATAGCAAAAAATGTTTGTATATTATCAAATTTTTGTTTTTTTTATGTGTTGAATTTTTCAGAGTACAGAAATGAAATTTACCCATGAAAAATAAAACCTCTTAAAAAAACTGTTTTGCGCTACGGTAATTATGAAATTTTTTTAGATAAGAAAGGCCAAGTACGACCCCAGACAAAAAACCAATGGGATAAAATTAGCGGGAACATAAGGGAAAATTTGTTGGGAACCCTGCTTTTTTGTAAGTTGGTGACGAATCCTGTACCCTCCGCATCTAAAAATGTGTATGTGTGTGTGTGTGTTTGTCCCTGTGTGGGGGGGGGGGGGTAAGAGAGAGAGAGAGAGAGAGAGAGAGGGGAGGGGAGAGGGAAAAGAGGGGAGAGAGGAGAGGGGAGAGAGAGGGGAAAAGAGAGAGAAGAGGGGAGAGAGAGAGAGGAGGGAGAGAGAGAAAAGAGAGAGAGAGAAGAGGGCCCCCGTTTGTGCAGTGACATATTTAACACAGGGATAAAACATCCGACAAAACAATAACAAATTTCCCTTTAATTTTAAAAATTTTTCCCCCGGGCCCCTTTTCCTGCATTGCAAACCACCAAGGTCATGTTGTGGTCATTTTGCTGCCGCCTCCACGCTGCTCACCCTTGACCTCCCTCCCGTCCTGCCCCTCCATCCCTCCCTCGTGTCGCCGGCCCTCCGTCCCTTTCCTCCAGCTGCCCCGCCACGGAGGAGAACATCGGGGTGTCTCCTCACGAGGGTAAACACTAGTCATTGTCGCCCCTGTCACGCCTCCCCTGTTTTTCCTCCCCCTCCCTGCACCTCTCCGTCTGGGGTAGAGGGCTGAGGGAGGGGAGTAGAGGGAGGAGCGGGGTAGTAAGGGGAATATGGGTGTTGGGGAGCTGCTAATGGGGTGATAGAAAAGGAGAAAAGAATGGGAAGGGAGAGGGAAGTCTTGAGAAGATAGCAGGTGACAGTTTTGTTCTTTCTCTCTCTCTCTTTCTCACTCTCTCTCTGCGAGTGTGTGTGTATTTGTGTGATGATGTGGTGTGTTTGTACACACAAACATTCGAAAATTATTTTAAAAAAGCGTGAAGTTAAAGATATTTGGGCGTACACACACACACACACACACACACACACACACACACACACACACACACACACACACACACCACAACACACACACACACACACACACACAAACATACACACACACGGGTACGGTACTCCGTAGTGTAGTGGTAGCACGCTCGGTTCACAACCGAGAAGTCCCGGGTTCGATCCCCGGGCGGAGCTGAAACAGTTGGGCTGTTTCCTTAAAACCCGAGCCCCTGTCCACCCAGCAGTGAATGGGTACCGGGTGTTAGCCGGGGGTTTGTGACCCCCCTCCCGGGGTGGTGGCTTCGGCCAACACTAAGAACTAAGGATGAATGATAAAATAAATGTTGATATGAAGAAAGGGCCATACGAGCGTTGCTCAGGCCCTGTAAAATACAACTAGATGAATACAGCTAGATGAATACACACGGTATGAAAGTGCTCGTGAAATGTAATTGGAAATTTAATCCTCCCTCTGAAAGTATGTTACCATTATACTATCATTAGTGTCATAGTCTCTATCATCATTGTAATTATTTCAGTGGCTTTTGGCTTTATCAGCCTCGAAACTATTGTTGATATTTCGTACTGCAACCTTATAGACGAGAGAGAGAGAGAGAGAGAGATAGATAGATAGATAGATAGATAGATAGATAGATAGATAGATCGAGAGATCGAGAGAGAGAGAGAGAGAGAGAGAGAGAGAGAGAGAGAGAGAGAGAGAGAGAGAGAGAGAGAGAGAGAGAGAGAGAGAGAGAGAGAGAGAGAGAGAGAGAGAGAGAGAGAGAGAGAGAGAGAGAGAGAGCCCTCCAATCACCACATCACTCCACAGTAGGGTACGCCGTATAACAAAAATTCTTTTTCTCAACTTTGGCATACCACTTTCCTATGTAAAATGGAATTCGAAGACGATTTTATCTTATTCCATTTTTGCGTTTGAGCAATTCTTATTATGCAAAATCGCACTTTTATGTTGCACCCTTATCGAATAATGCTTAAATGAGTACGCAGTGTCCGGTTGGTCCTGTGTATTGCATCATGCACCAATATGAGTTCCAAATGACTAGCGTGGTAAGCTCTTTCTGATCAGTTGGTTCATCAGGAACTACATCACAGTGTCACAGCCTCTACGTTGGCCTAGAACGTGTCCATCATGTCCTTCTTAGACCTGAAGCAGGGCATGGTCTCCCGGTGGTGGGCCCGATCCCGGATGAACCCGTCTCTGGCCTGCTGCCCCACCACTGCTGCCGCAGCCTCTGTCACCTGCTTCACGACTCTTTTCGGTGCTCTGAGTGTGGATAGAGAACTCCGGAACCTCGTACGGCTTGACCAGGATCTCCTGGATCTGATCCCCGGACAGTGAACAGGTGAATGCCGGCTCGTGCACCTGGCCAGGCTGCCAGCTGATCAGTGTCTGCAAGCTGGTGGCTGACAAGTTCAGCTTGGGTGTGATGCGAGGACTTACACTGGTGTCCCCATACTCCTCGCCAGCCCTCAGCTTCAAAATCTGGGTCACGGCGAACCTGCGGTCGTCCTCACTCTGACTCGCCATCAGCGAGATGAGGACACATTCTGAGTGTGCGAACCATGCTCCTGTCCGCACGTAGAAGGTCACAGCTGTTTGGACCTTCTTGGGCTGCGACCTCATTACTCTGAGTTGCGTGAGGATGTGCTTGGGGCCGTCCTCTAGTCTGTGGTGAACCTTGATGTCGTAGTAGAGTTTGAAGTACACCTGCAGGCAGTACTTGACTAGGATTTCCAGGGTGTTCAGTTCTTTGCCAGTCAGTCCATGCTTTCTGGTCCACATGTACACGAGCGACTGGGCTGTGGTGCTGCTGGGAGGACAGGGGCTCGGGTTTTAAGGAAACAACCCATCTGTTTCCGCTCCGCCCGGGGATCGAACCTGGGACCTCTCGGTTGTGAACCGAGCGTGCTACCCCTACACTACGGAGTACCCAGGAGTGTGTATGTGTGTGTGTGTGTGTGTGTGTGTGTGTGTGTGTGTGTGTGTGTGTGTGTGTGTGTATCTATGTGCGTGCGTGTGTACCTGGTGCGTGGCGTGACGGAGGTAATGAGCTGTTAATGTATATATTTTTTTACCTCACACACATATATATATTAGTTATTTAATTTACTTTTGGTCGGAGAATATTAGTTTGGGATTATGATGATCCTGCTGAACCGGTTCCAACACCACAAACGCGGATAAATATATCATCCAAACACATCACTTTTTACCATTATTCCTCCTCATCCGCCTCTCCCTATCATCCTCAGTCCTGTCCCTCCACCCTTCTTCACTTATCCATCTCCTCTAACTCTTCGTAAATCCGTTGCATCTTCTCACCCTAACTTTTCCCTAAAGTTAGATCCAAAGTCCTGTTTATCATTTACTCTAACACAAGTTGACAGATAGGAAGCAGAGATTTGTGTATTTATTCTATTTTTCCTGAAGATTCTTTTGTGCTCTTTGGCTGATGAAGAATTTACACTTTACTCGCAAACTAGAATATTAAATGGATGGATTGTGTGGTAGAAATTTATGTTTCGTTTCAGTTTTGTTACGTTTTTCAGGTGAACCAATTAGTAATGGTGGGTCCAAGTGATTAATTATTGCTGCTGCTACTACTACTACTACTACTACTACTACTACTACTACTACTACTACTACTATACTACTACTACTACTACTACTACTTCTACTATTGCTACTACTACTATATACTACTACTACTACTACTACTACAACAACTACTACTACTACTTCTACTACTATTGCTACTACTACTATATACTACTACTACTACTACTACTATACTACTACTACTACTACTACTACTACTACTACTACTACTACTACAGTACTACTATTTCTACTACTACTACTACTAATACCACTACTACTATTACTGCTACTACTACTACTACTACTACTATTACTACTACTACTACTAGTACTACTACTACTACTACTACTACTACTACTACATTTACATGGATGTATATGATGATAGGTGCAAATGAAGCCGTTACTTTAGCGGGGCTAAGCTATGTTTTGCATATAAATATAAAAGTCCATTTTTGCATAGCAAGAAGTGCTCAAACCAAAAAAGTTGAAAGGACAAACCACCCTTAAAATTCAATTTTACATAATAAAACACCCTGCCAAATTCGAAATAA
The DNA here is from genome assembly GCA_016584305.1 of Chionoecetes opilio. Taxonomy (NCBI): domain Eukaryota; kingdom Metazoa; phylum Arthropoda; class Malacostraca; order Decapoda; family Majidae; genus Chionoecetes; species Chionoecetes opilio. The sequence continues at coordinate 72,489 of JACEEZ010020198.1, forward strand.
TCTATATTTCACTTTTCATTGGACCTACGGCGTACCCTACTCCAGTCTTGAGCGCCCAAAGGCACACTGGCTCCCCGCTGCCCTACGTCTAAAAATGCGTCAGGCCATGGAGGACTTGACGACCCCTGCCTCCCTCACTATCTTCACAGACGGGTCAGTAGATCCTGCCACAGAAGCAGCGGGAGCGGCTTTTGTGAGCGGTCAAGCCAAGAAACAATGGCGCCTAACATATAAGATTTTCATCCTATCTAGACACTTTGCAAGTACCAACTACAAGGTTATTGACTATACAAAGCGCCGCCACGTCAGACGAACTAGGCGGACTCGAACCGCTGACCGAATGCGAAGGGACTCTGCACATTGCAAGCTCACGTCTCTACCAACCTTGCCACCCTGACGGGCTGGCGCCTAGCAGATGGCGCCAGCTGCCTCCAGGCTGAACTAGTCTCCATTCGTGGCGCTCTTCACCACGCCCTGGAGAGTCACTCCCTTCATGTCATCATACACAGAGACTCAAAATCCTCTATCCAGGCCCTCAGAGACACTCAGCCACAGGACAACATTCACCTCCTCACCTCCACTCTTCTTCTGGCCCAGCGCCTGGCTGCACGTGGCTGCAAAATCACCCTCAATTGGGTTCCCAGCCATGTAGGCCTTAGTGGCAACGAAGCAGCTGACAGAGCTGCAAAATCAGCCGCTGCCCTCCCCAGCCCCACTACGGCTGTTCTGCCCAGCCTCTCCCAAACTCTACTTAAAATAAAGTCTGCCTCGCACGCCTTGTCCCGCCAGCAACACGAGGCCACAGTCGCCCTGTCATCACCCTCTGCCTCCTGGTACGCTGCTGCAACAGCTTACCACCCCCTTCCCCAAGACCCATCCATCGCCCCACACATACGGGACCGACTACACCGTCTCCGCCTCGGCTTTCCCTGCTTTGAAGAAATCTGCCAGGGCGCTGAGGACATCACCTGTGATCACTGCTAGGTCACCTCCCCCTTTGCACTCCAACACTACCTCCTGAAGTGCGAGGCAACCTCCCACCTCAGGGAACGCCTGCCACCTCATCCGCAGCCCGGCCATCCAGGTGCCGCCGCCGCTGCTGCTGCGGTAGTCAGATCTACCCCTCTGGCCACTCTCACCTCCACCGTTCGGGAGTACCCCCCCCCCACCCCCCACCCCAAGGTAGCTCCAACACTGCCTTTTTTATTGTAATGCCACAATTCCACAGGCGGGCTGCTATAGGCAAAAGCTCGCGTCAACCACAGTGTTGACAAAATATTAACAACAGAGAGAGAGAGAGACTGACATAACTGACCGTCAGACACAAAATAAGAAGAAAAACAATAAATAAAGAGATAATTTCATTTACACAAAAGACTAAAAAAGGAATGCTTAGAAAAGTGAGATTTTTTATTTAATTTTAACTCCCTCATAATAAAGTGAGCCAGTAAAGTGCTGAAGTGTCAAGGCAGGCGAGTGTGTGTGGCGGAGAGGCCGGGGAGGGAGGGAGGGAGAGTTGTGTTTGTGTGTTTGTCAGTGTTGTTATTAAAGGGAGAGTAAGTTGCGTGTTGCTTCCCTGCTGCTGAGGTGGTGAATGGGAGAGCCAGGAAGGTGAGAAAGGAATGAGGGAAGGATGGCTGGCAGGGTTGAGGGAGAGGTGACAGGGTTTTACAGGAAGGGGATGGATGAAGGTATGAAGGAAGGATGGCAGGGTGAGGGAGAGTTGACAGGGTGTTACACTGTTACAGGGAGGGGATGGATGAAGGTGTGAGGGAGAGGTGACAGGGTGTTACAGGGAGGGGATGGAGGAAGGTAATAACAAAACACTCACTCAAGTCTCTACAGAAGTACAGTACATCCACATAGTTTTGTTGAAAAATATTAATTACATAATAACACGCTAAAGTATTTTTCTGAAACATCGAATCGAAAAAAATACTCATGTCAAAGTATTTCTATAATTCCTACGCCTGGTGTGGTTTTTCCTTTTCGAGCATTAATTAAAAATTATACTCAGTCAAATATTTTAAGCCGGACAAGTGATACTTATGTACGTATATTCAACCGCATGAAAAAAATGCATTAAACAAGAGATTAAAAACACTTATGATATTAAGCAAAAATATGCGAAGCTGAAGGTACAATAATACAAATACAACGATACAAAGAACACAATTAATAAACGCAGCAACGAAACATTTCAAAATAGCTGAGAAAAGGGGAAAAAGATCAGCAACTACGTTTAAGTGTCTTAAAAAAGGGGAAAATCATAGAACAACTGTAATACTTTTCTTAGTCCTTTAGTAACATGAAACTGTAATATAATTCAGTGTTGCATTAACCCTGCGACACGGCGGCGGATGTGTGTGGCTGTGAGAAGTGTTGGCAGGGTGGTGGTGGTGGTGATGGTGCGGGGCAGAGTGTGGTGGTGGTGGTGGTGGTGCGGGGCAGAGTGTGGTGGTGGTGGTGAAAAAAGTCGAAAAAGAAGAAGAAAGAGATAAGGGAAATATGAGCGAAGAGATAGCAAACTGGCACACTGTCAGGCGGATATGAGATACAGACGTGAAGCGAAAGAAATGTGGAAAATGAGATCAGGGAGAAGGAGGACTGTGAATTGATTGTGTGTGAGAGAGAGAGAGAGAGAGAGAGAGAGAGAGAGAGAGAGAGAGAGAGAGAGAGAGAGAGAGAGAGAGAGGAGAGAGAGAGAGAGAGAGAGAGAGAGAGAGAGAGAGAGAGGAGAGAGAGAGAGAGAGAGAGAGAGAGAGAGAGAGAGAGAGAGAGAGAGAGAGAGAGAGAGAAGAGAGAGAGAGAGAGGGGAGAGAGAGAGAGAGAGAGAGAGAGAGAGAGAGAGAGAATGAGAGAGAAGAGAGAGAGAGAGAGAGAGAGAGAGAGAGAAGAATCAAACTCTTTTATCTTTCAGAATATTAGATATAATATAGAAATGACATATATTCACCGAGATAAAGAAATGTGAACAGAGCGAAGGGAATGAGCGTGGTAATCCATGTGAAGTAAAGGAAGGAGATGTGAGGATGGAGGGATTAAGGAGGAAATATAGGCAGCAGCTTCTTCAATCCTCTTTACGTTCCTTGACCTACATATTGCAGAGAGAGAGAGAGAGAGAGAGAGAGAGAGAGAGAGAGAGAAAGAGAGAGAGAGAGAGAGAGGAGTGACCTGGACGGAAAATTAATTGGAAACTTTTTTTCGCATGAATTATGTAGTTCATTGTGCCTGGTAACTTCATCCCTCCCTGTCCTTCTTTTCCTCCTCTTCCTCTTGATCTTCCTCTGAAGGACATAACGCAGTATCATGTTTTATTCGTTCCGCGATAATTTTTCGATATTCGTCAGTCATCCGAAGCCAGGAATTCATGTTTTGATATTTTCTCGGTACAATCCTTGAGTAACGAAAAAAAATTATGTAAACGGCAGATAATTCGCATTTACGACCTATCAGATAAATTTCTTTCACTAGCATTTCATAAATGTATTTTACTTTAGTGGAATTATGTTTTTCGGAGGGAAATAATAACTAAATTTGGACATAGCTAAACATTGTAACAAATTAATTGAATTAATGCTAAAAAGGGAAAATGTGCCAGACATCAGAGGTCATACGGCAGAATCCCGCAGATTTAAGGTCCTTTTTAACGCTGTCTACTCCTCCAATAATCTGTCTTTTGGATGTCTTCCCTTTTCCTCTCATATCCTTGCGGCAGTTTTTTTTTTATATAGCCTAAGCTGTATAGAGCCTAGTGCTAGCATTTTTATTTTCCTTCCCTAGGCTTTAAATGGCGTAATAATTTAATGACTCTTTAAATGGCCTTCATGGTCTTGTGCCCTTCTTCCCCACCCGTCCCTCTCCTCGGTCCCGCCATTCTTCCAGTCCTCCTCCCTCCTCCTTCCTTCCCTTGCTGCTGTCGGGTCCCAAGACGAGACGCTGTGTTATGTATTTGCGGCTGGAAAGTGAACCAGGAATTGAATCTCCTTTTACTCCTACATCTCCTTCAAGAATGCGTTTCATACCGTTCTGTTGCCATAAAGCTCAATCTTAACGAGACTTTCACGAGATCTTTCTTGAGGTTAGTAAGTCGAAAGTTTCATTTTTCTTAATTTTGAAATGATACAAAAAACATTACGTATATTATTTGCGTTCCTGTATGAGTTCTTTTTTTTCGGCAAAAGTGAAAAGAATAATTGTGGTGAAAAATTTGCATATTTTTGTGTGTGTTGATGCACGAGTGAAATGTCTGGGAAAGAACAGTATTATGATGTACACAATGTTTTAGGGAAGAGTGCGTGGCAGGCAAGGCAGAGGAAGACGGAAAGCAGGTGGTTACACTTTTGGTTCTCTACGGAAAGAAAAAGATTAAGTATGATGGAGCAGCCAAAAGGAGGGAGCAGGTGGAAGAGGTTAAGTTTCAGGAGAAAACAAATAAAAGAAGAAGAAATTAAGTTCGCAATGGAAACAAATTTATTTAGTGTCTGACGTTTCGTGTGCAGGCTTGGGGGGGGGGGGGCAAGGTTGAGGTGGAGGAGAGGTGGGGTAAGCTTCTTGAATTTAATGATGGATTGAGCTGGACCTGTCACTCATCCAGAACAGACAGGATGACAAATAGTAGCACACTCACACACACACAAACACACACACAAGCGCACACACACACACACACACACACAAAAACACACAAAACACACACACACACACACACACACACACACACACACACACACACACACACACCCCACACACACACACACACACACACACACCAACACACACAACACACACACACACACACACACACACACCACACACACACACACACACACACACACACACACACACACCACACACACACACACACACACACACACACACACACACAGGAATAGTCAGTATGATGTGGTGAGGCTGTCCTTGTGTTGGCTCCCAAACTAGAAGTTCGCGTATTTGGATCTTCCTCCTGTAGAGTCGATGTGCTCTTAGTTTCCGTAAAGACATGCTCGCTAGGAAGTGAAGGGTTAAGTGGTGTTCATTATTCATGTTTCTTTCCTCAAGTTTCAAATGCTCTAAATTGTCTGGGTCGATCTCATACTGGTCAAAGAGAGAGAGAGAGAGAGAGAGAGAGAGAGAGAGAGAGAGAGAGAGAGAGAGAGAGAGAGAGAGAGAGGGGAGAGAGAGAGAGAGAGAGAGAGAGGAGAGAGAAGGAAGAGAGAGAGAGAGAGAGAGAGAGGAGAGGGAGGGGAGAAGGGAGGAGAGGAGGAGAGAGAGAGAGAGAGAGAGAGAGATCCAACTGCATAGCAACCAAACATCAGAGAGGACTTCATACCTCTTGGTCTAGATTATAACGTAAAATAAAAGTGTTACATTCAATTTACAACACTTAGCGTCACTTGAGATGGTGACACCCAATACTGACACACACACCACACCGCTGATCAGCACTGCACCACACAACACAAAACAATACAACCCAACCCAACCCAATACAACACAACACAACACTGCACACCCACCTAACTGGGTAACACATTTTATCGGACTCCCAAAACATATGAATATACAACTCAGACAAAAAAAAAATCGTTGTCAACCAAATGGGAAAATTTTTAGAAAAAATATACTGGTAAACTGAATGCCATGAAATCTAATTTGAAGACTTAGGTGATTAGGCATATTTAAGTACACGCATGTATAAGGAAAACGAAGAAAAGGATTATAACCGGCAATAAGAAGCCATCTTATAAGGATGAGGGAGGAAGTTTGTCCAAAAATTGCTGGAATCAAAAGTGTGCGTCGTGGATGAAGATGTATGGTGGGCGTGACCTGGGCAGGTATGCTCGAAAATCCCTCGTAAGTGACAACTTATGAGTGAATGGCTACAATAACCGTACGAGGGTGGGCTGAGGTGAATGCTCGAACAGAGGCGGCACTCCCTTAGGGTGATCGGTGGGCCTCTGGGTGGGGAATATTAGGGATATTCTAGGGATGTGTGGGGAAATTCTGCTGACCAATCACAGAACAGCGCCTCGCATGATCTGGCCAATCACTTTTCTCTCAGCTGTCAGGGAGCCCGAAAAAGAATTTTAAAGAGACTACTTCAAATGCAGCGAGACGGTTACAGCGTGTGTGTGCGTATGTACGTCAGATCAGGGTCTTTTCTAGAGACTATCTAAAGACCCTGCGTCAGACAATGACACCACCACCACCACCGTATAATTATAGCGGCCAAACTTGTATGATGAACTATACGTTTTTGAGTCAAGAAGTCGAACGATATATATATTTGATATATTAGGTTTGCCCTAATATGAACCGATTGCAAGTATAGCTATTGTATGTTAAATATGATATAGTATATGAAGTCAATGATGCAATAAACACATCACATTTCAAACAGGCAAGCATGAAATGGCTCTATAATACACAATACACATAAAATATAGTGATACAACTTGTATTATGGTGTTTGTTGATGTCTTGCCGCCTCAAATCTCACTCTCGTTGGGAGCTAAGGGTAGAGAGGGTAGAGTAACAAGTGACAAAACAGTCTGAGCATTAACCTTAGAGGCGATACGAGGTAAAAACCGTCTAGGGTAATACTTTAGGTCCCTTAACTCCTTCGAGCATCTAACCCTAGGGGGTAGATGCTCGACAGCCAAGCTGTGACGACAGTTGGACGACAGCCAAGCGTGTCGTCGTAAAGTGAAGGTGAAGAATTTTGTGGCGACATAAGAGAAGATTTGCCGCTGAAAGTGAGGTTTTGGTAGTGATGTTAGGAAGATTTAGAGAGGATAGTCTTTTTTAGGGGGAGCGGTGGGGTGGGGTTGTGGTATGTTGCCTGTAAGAAATATGTTGGTGACTTGTTGATTACTGTAATGCTATGTAATGTTACTGGTTTGTAGCCTTAGTGGTGGTGGTGGTGGTGGTGGTGGTGGTGAACTGGTGGTGAAAGTTGCGGTGAAGTGTGGTAGTATTGGTGCTGAAAAGTGATGGTTGGTGACATTAGTTTTGGCTGTGGGTGTTATCAGGGAAAACTGTGCCCCTGTTTTTTTTTTTTTTTTTTATATCACAAAGGACTGGCCAAGGGCACAGCAAAAAGAGGTATCACAAATCCCGCTTAGTTGCCAGTCCCTATAAAGAAGACAGTAAGAGAATAAAAAGAAAGGGGGTTGGTCCATTTTAGTTCGGGGGGTGTCTTGTTACTCTTCTCTTGAAAAAAATTAAGCCGTAGGAAGGTGGAAAAATAGGAACAGGAAGAGAGTTCCAGATTTTATTAGTGAAAGGACTGAAAGAGTAAAGATACTGATTAACTCTTGCATTAGGCAGATGGACAGAATAGGGATGAGAATGAGTAGAAAGTCTTGTGCAGCGAGGCCGCGGGAGGGGGGAGGCAAGCAGTTCTTAAGTTCAGAAGAGCAGTGAGCATGAAAATAACGGTAGAAGGTAGCAAGAGAAGCAACATTGCGGTGGTGATTTAAAAATTGAAGACAGTTAGTCAGAGGAGAGGAGTTGATGAGACGAAAAGCTTTTGACTCAATCCTGTTAAAGAGAGCTGTATGAGTGGATCCTCCCCAAACATGTGAGACATACTCCATACATGGGTGGATACGGTCCCTATAGAGAGCAAGCAACTGGGAGGGAGAAAAAAAAGGACGCAGACGCCACAGGACACCTAACTTCTTAGAAGCAGTTTTAGAAAGAGATGAGATGTGAGATTTCCAGTTCAGATTTTTAGTAAAGGATAGTCCAAGAATGTTCATTGTAGAAGAAGGAAATAGTTGAGTGTCATTGAAGAAGAGGGGAGAGTTATCTGGTAGGTTTTGTCGAGTAGATAGGTGAAGAAATTGGGTTTTTGAGGCATTGAACAAAATAGGGTTTGCTTTGCCCCAATCAGAAATTATAGAAAGATCAGAAGTTAGGCGCTCGGTGGCATCTCTCCGTGAATCACTTAGTTCCTGTTGAGTTGGACGTCTAATAAACGACGCTGAAAAATGCAGGGTAGAATCATCAGCGTAGGAATGGATAGGACTTTGAGTTAGACTTAGAAGATCATTAATGAATAATAGAAAGAGTGGGTGATAGGACAGAACCCTGGAGAACACCACTATTGATAGATTTATGAGAAGAACAATGTCCGTCTATAGTAGCTGCAATAGAACGGTTTGAAAGGAAACTTTAGATGAAGGTACAGCGAGAAGAATAGAAACCGAATGAGGGTAGTTTGGAAATTAAAGATGTGTGCCAGACTGTATCAAAAGCTTTTGATATGTCAAGGGCAATATCAAAAGTAGCCGAAACCCCTAAAGGAGGATGACCAATATTCAGTTAGGAAAGCTAGAAGATCGCCAGTAGATCGCCCTTTACGGAAACCGTACTGACGATCAGCTAGAAAATTGTGATCAGATAGATGCTTAAGAATCTTCTGCCATAGATCCTGTCATGGTATGTTGCTTCCAGAATGCATGTCTGGACCGTGGGCACCATGGCGACATCGACACCTTCCACGCGACGTTGATAGAGTGCATGGTGCGTGCTGGCCAGACTGTGTTTGGTTTTTGCAAAAAGAGATGCAGATACCAGACTGGAATGAGTTTGTTCGTGAGGCACACAGTGCCGCGCGGGAGTTCTTCCTTGCGTGGAGAACGGGTGGTGGTCCGCTGTTGGGGGCCACTGGCTGAGAGGAAGAGGAGCACCAGGCCCAGATTCAATCTGTGTCTCAGGTGGTGTAAGTCACATGAGCACCAGCTTCGTGCCCAGTCCCTGGCTGACAAGCTGGCCGCTGGTGACTCCTATGACTTTTGGCGTGGCGTGCGCTGCATGAACCCGGGCTCACACACGCTTCCCCTACGGGTGGGTCATGCTGTGGGGAAGGAGTGCATCGCCTTCATGTGGGGAGACCATTTCAAGGGCATTCTCAACTGTGTGAGTGACGAGGAGAGTGTGAATGCCCTGCGTGGTGGGATGCGTGGTGTGTCACTGCAGGGTTTCCGCAGCGTGGACCACGAGGAAATGAGAGGGATATTGCAAAGCCTCTCCTCCAGTGAGGCTTTGGGTATGGATGGGCTCCCTTCTGGGGCATTTAAGTATGCGCCCCCCAGCCTGGTTACATGGCTCTGTCTCTTCATCAATGCCTATGTCTGCCATCAGTACATCCCCAGTCAGGTCTTGGCAGTGCTTATAGTGCCTTTACTTAAGAGCAAAGTGAAGGATCATGCTAACTCTGGCAATTACAGGCCCATTGCCATAGCGACCGCCTTGTCCAAGGTGCTGGAGAAAGTGGTGCTCCATCGTCTTGAGGCCTACCTGTATACCCTGGACAATCAGTTCAGCTATAAGAAAGGCCTTGGCACTGAGATGTGTGTGTGGACATTGAAGAATATCATTCACTACTACACTTCCAGAAATTCACCTGTTTATTTGTGTTTCCTGGATGCCAGAAAAGCGTTTGACAGAGTGAATTACTGGAAGTTATTTAACCCTTTGAGACCCAGAACGTAATTTCCATTGTAATTTGAGTACCATTTGACAATTTTAGTGAATATAAGCAATGTTTTATAGATATGACCTGTTTAGTATCCCTGTCCACTAGCTAATTCGGTATATTCAGTTACTTTTCGTAATTTTATGGCTCAACAACAGACCAGCAAAGGAAAGATCTGGGTATGAAGGGGTTAATAAACTTCTCGTCAGGGGTACACCTGGGTACATTATTAATTTATCAATATACTGGTACACTACCCAGGAATTTACTGTTAAGTGGGGTAATCCCTTCTCGCTGTCCTTTAGGACAGCCAACGGTATTCAGCAGGGGGGGATTTTATCTCCCTACCTGTACAATGTGTACACGGATGATCTCAGTGCCAACCTTCGTGATACAGGTCTCTCTCTCTCTCTCTCTCTCTCTCTCTCTCTCTCTCTCTCTCTCTCTCTCTCTCTCTCTCTCTCTCTCTCTCTCTCTCTCTCTCTCTCTCTCTCTCTCTCTCTCTCTCTCTCTCTCTCTCTCTCTCTCTCTCTCTCTCTCTCTCGCTGTGTGTGTGTGTGTGGGTGTGTGTGTGTGTGACGTTCTGGTAGTGCCTTTTATCCCTGTATTGTAATGATCGTCTGGTTTTTGTTCGTTCGTTACATTAACAGTGTTGGGATTTAGGTTTCATTTTTACGTCTCCCTCTCGTGTTACCAGGTATTGTGAACTTTAAGCAGGAGACTCGTTAGTAAGTTACTGCCTCAGGTTTATCCTTTTAAAACCAGGATTTATTAAACCTCATTACTGCATTTTCCTCCTCGTTAGAATCTCTCTCTCTCTCTCTCTCTCTCTCTCTCTCTCTCTCTCTCCTCTCTCTCTCTCCCCTCTCTCTCTCTCTCTCTCTCTCTCTCTCTCTCTCTCTCTCTCTCTCTCTTTTTCAGGTATGAATTTCTTACACTTATGACTGCAACAAGAAAGTTTTCCCTTCCTCACCAAACAGTTATGCATCAATAACCTCACTGGTTATGACCCGAAGGAAAAACAAACGAATATAGAACAATGAGGGAAAAAATATCGCTCCTCTGGCAGATACGATAACAATTTTTCTGCCTGACTAACAGGTGATGGGGAGCAAAGAGAGCAGTGTGGAAGAAAAAAGGATGGGAAAAGAGGAGTGTATATGAGGGAAGTACGGAACGATGGAAGAAAGTGGATATATAAGTGATGATAATAGCGAGGAGCATGAGTAAAGCGAAAGAAAAGCGCTGAGAGAAGAAAGTTTAGAGCAAGCAATATTGAGAACAGAGAAAGAGAGAAAAATATAAATAGAGCAAGGGAGGAGGAAAGCGAATACGAATATGAATCAGTTCTGATACACATCGTTTGTTAGCTTTATGGAGTTAACAATATTTACCGTTTCTCATCTTTATACGTAATTTTTGGTTGGTATTTATATTTTTTTTGTGAGGTGTGTTGCTGCTCCCTACATTTTCAACACTTTCTACATACTGTTTTTTTCTTTTGGTTTTGCTTTCAACTTTCTTGTTTCCCTATTGGCCTCATCTCCCCTTCACCCCTGCCTACCTAGTTAGTAGTCATGGCTAAACTCCCCCTTCTCGCTCTCTCTCTCTCTCTCTCTCTCTCTCTCTCTCTCTCTCTCTCTCTCTCTCTCTCTCTCTCTCTCTCTCTCTCTCTCTCTTCTCTCTCTCTCTCTCTCTCTCTCTCTCTCTCTCTCTCTCTCTCTCTCTCTCTCCCCCTCTCTCTCTCTCTCTCTCTCTCCTCTCTCTCTCATCTCTTTCTTCATATATATATATATATATATATATATATATATATATCTCAGGCCCCTTGTGGTGAATCGAGGATTTGCCAAGTTGTTTATGTCTCCCGCGTAAAAAAGGAAGTGTCAGCGATAGGTAGAGTCGCTAAATGTTTCCTTTATGCTTGTTCTCCCTCTCATCACACCGCCTTTCATCGCCTCTGCACCTCCGTTATTTTCTCTCCTTTCTTCTCTCACCTTTTTCGTTGCTGGCGTTTTCATTATCTTTGTATGTTCATGCGACATGCGTGTTCGTTCTTTCTTTATGGTTTCTATATATTCTTGTCCAGAAACCTTCTCTTTCCTCTGTTATATCTCTTTTTTTCTTTTATGTTCTTTCTGTCCTGTATCTTTCCTTTCCTCCATTTCTTACTCTTTTTTCGTCCACACCTGGCTCCATCTCACTTCCTCCTCCCACACCATCGTTATATTTGCACTCCAGTGAATTTTCACACCAACAAAATCACACGTAACTTCCACACTTCTTTGTCTCGTATTGTGCACATTTTTTCTCACCATTTTCTTCATCCACTTCTCCTTTTCCTCTCTCTCTCTCTCTCTCTCTCTCTCTCTCTTCTCTCTCTCTTCTCTCTTCCTCTCCTTCTCTCTCTCTCTCTCCTCTCTCTCTCTCCTCTCTCTCTCTCTCTCTCTCTCTCTCTCTCTCTCTCTTCTTCTTACTTGTCATTGGTCTTATCTAGGCTAGCTCTCTTTTCATTGGCATCTATAGCTACTTATATTACGACTCTTATATTTCTCTCTAGGCCATCACCGCTCTTCCTCCCCGCTTAATCTCTTGTAGCGGCGTGTGTGGCTCGGCTTCGTACTAAACGTTCTCTCCACCCCTCGCTCTAAGAAGGACGTAGGTCTTGCTTCTGTCTTCTTCTTTTATGCGTGGTTTTGAGGTGTGAAGGGATTGTGTATGTTGGGTGGGTTAGTTGATAGCTCTGGTAACATATTGAGCGTATCATAGAGGCTGCAGATAAATAGGGAAAGGCGATTATAGAAGTCCTGCGGCGTCATTAGTTTCACTACGTCTAATAGTCAGGTAGAGAGGCAGGAGGGGAGGTCGAGAGTGTGAGAAGAGTCCAAGAGGACGTGAGGGGAAGAGAACGTAGTTTGTGGCTGTCTGATGTTCTAGGAGATGGATAGTAATTGAATTGTGAGGAGTTATTGAAGGACAATAAGTAGAAGAGTACAAGTACCTAAATCATAGAAATAATATGAAA
>JACEEZ010020198.1:90000-102500 GCA_016584305.1 Chionoecetes opilio
TTTATCTCACTGAGGTCCTCTCGCCCGGCGCTCCACACGTCTGCACACATATATCGTGGTCGTATAGGTCGGAAATGGGTGCTAAGCTCTCTGGAAAGGCACAGCTTTCTTGCAGCACCCATACAGGATGCAAGTATATGCCATATTGCAAAAAAAAAAAATCTGAAACACCCAAAATTCTTCAAGTACTATATTTTTTTCTGAGTTTACGTGTATTTGTATTAGGGCCGGGCTGGGAGGCTTCCTGCCGTGACGTCACCAGCAAATTTCCCGCCACGGCTGGAATGGGGCTGTTGTTTTACCCGCGCTTTTTACAAAAATCATGTTTTTAGGGAAACAAGGCGTTGAAATGAATGATTTTTTGTGGATTAGGTATTTCGAATGAACATTCAACATAATTATGCAAAGAAAAAATGGGTCTGGACGATTACCTTAAGGGAATCGCCCACCCTAAATATTGTTTACTGATGGATCTTGCGGTAAATTTTATGAGTTATTTTGGGCTAAGTAAGGACTTCAAAACATAAGTTGCATTAAAATCTGTTAAATGGTTTTTTTGCCAAATAAAAGAAATGTAAAAAAGAGGAAATTTGGCTGACTTGAATTGCTTTCAACTCGTAAAATTATTGGTGGATTCCTTTTACTTTAAAACCATTAACTCTTCTACTTATGACGAAAGATTCTATAGTGTGGTTTTTCTTTATCTTTCTTTATCACCGAGAAATAAAAATTTTAGAAAAGTATGAAAAATTTCCCCAAAAAATCAGTTTGAAACACTAGTGCAATGTTCCTAATTGACATAAACAAAAAAAACTCTACCATAGTTTTCTGCGTGTATTATCCAGCTATCCATTGATACCTCAAATGTAAAGATCGGATAAAAACTGATGAAGGAGTAGGAAATTGTTTAAGAATAACTTAAATTTTTCAGAAACGAGCCCTAAAATTATTTTTTTAGTTTGACAAAATGCTACGTCAGTAAACCCTATAATGGTTTTGTCTATGGGTTTCATTTTACTTTTGAGGCTAAAAAAGCATTATAATTTATTTTATCGTCAAAACAGATGTAAACAAACGAGGCGTGGCGCTCGCGGGGGGGGGGGGGGGGGGGGGGGGGAGATTTAAAACTCTTTAAATATCCTGTTATGGGACAAACTATATATCAGTTTGTTGCCCAAGGCCACAGCTACCATTATATGACTTAAAAGGATTTTCGGTATTTTTCATGAATTTTTTATATATTCAGGGTGGGCGGTCCCCTTAAGGTATGCAGGGTAGATAATACTTCTTACTTGGCTGCGTTTATTGTTGAGAGACAGGAGGGGAATACACCCACACACATATTGCGGGAGGCAAGGCAAGGAGCAGACTAGCGCAGAAACGGTTGAACAAGGAACGCCACAGCGTTAGTCAGAGTTGCCAGACGGATATTTTCCTGCCAATGCTTTACGTTATTATTAATGAGTCATGCAAGAAGAGCTGGTGCCTACATCGCTCGGTCACGTACCTCGAGATGTCCCCATCTCGAAGAGCACACCAACTAACAACTGGAGTTGGATACATCCCAAGAGCCTTGTAAGAAGGAAAAATATTTACAATTATACAGTGTTAATTTGGCAAAGGCAGTTACTAAGTAAATGCTATGAAAATAAATTGGAAAAAAAAAACCCATTCGTATCCAGTGACGCTATGTATACTGCCCCTTCACTACCAGAAGCCTCACTTCAGGTGGTTTTGAAAGACACAGCCAAGGAATGTCACGCTGTCGACTCGTCCAACGCTGAGCTTCTTCCATTTTCATGCACGCTCGTCGACGTTCGCGTCAGAGCGTGGTCAAACGTAGATACATTTCTCTTCCAGAGTCAGTCACCCATTCGGCTCTCGCTGTGCCCCAGCGCTCTGTAGATTTAAAGCTCATGGCAATCAAACATCTTGTGGTGAGCGTCACCAAGTCACCAGTCACTTTCAGTTCAGCACACGTATTTGCTCATTCCTAGCATACCAGCTGATGTTAGAGTCATCGAAGACTCACAGGAAAACCCTCATGCAATTCACTCAATCTCAACGGAATCGGCTTCAGCCTGTACTTCAGGTGGTTTTGAAAGACACAGCCAAGGAATGTCACGCTGTCGACTCGTCCAACGCTGAGCTTCTTCCATTTTCATGCACGCTCGTCGACGTTCGCGTCAGAGGCGTGTCAAACGTAGATACCATTTCTCTTCCAGAGTCAGTCACCCATTCGGCTCTCGCTGTGCCTCCAGCGCTCTGTAGATTTAAAGCTCATGGCAAGTCAAACATCTATGTGGTGAACGTCACCAAGTCACCAGTCACTCTCAGTTCAGGCACACGTATTTGCTCATTCCTAGCATACCCAGCTGATGTTAGAGTCATCGAAGACTCACAGGAAACCCCTCATGCAATTCACTCAATCTCAACGGAATCGGCTTCAGCCTTGTCTGCCGTCAAAGTACATTTAAAAAGCACAGACTACCCAGACTCACAAGACGACCTTGCTCAACTCTTGTCGGAATTCCGTAGCATTGTTTCTCTCTCTGGCGAAATGCTTGGAAAGACCAACGTCGATTCCTACCTACACAACCATTAAAGTGGTGACGTAACAACCTTCACTTCACAGTAACTAATAACGAGTCAGAGAAGCAACATACTCATCATCAAACTTTGGACCCCTGTAATACTGTAATCCCACGTTTAATAACTTCAGAAAACTTTGCAATGATGCCTAAAACCACGGCCTGATTTCCACGTCATTAACAACTGTGCTGTTGATTGGCTTAGCGAATGTCATTAGGGATTGGAGGGTCGTGGTTATTATCCGGAATCTTAGTTCAGGAAAGGACTTCGTTAAAGGGCAGGATCGGATTCATTATAGGATTTCGCTCCATGGATCCATCACAAGGTATCAGATCATCCTGTGTTAGCTTGGCGGGGGGAGGTTGAGGGAGGGTGAATTTAACTATACTCTCTCTCTCTCTCTCTCTCCTCTCTCTCTTTCTGTCTAATTCTCTCTCTATTTATTCCACATTGCTTCACACCTCGTCATTGTTTTTTTGCACGACTATTAAGCTTTTGCTCTCGCATATTTCCCCTCAATTTTATTTCCTCCATTACCTACCGAATCAAAGTAATTTTTTACACCCTCCCCTCTCTTCTTTATCCCGAATTTTTCTCCTTTGCTTTCACTCCTCTTCCTCCTGCTCACATGTACACTCTTCTTGGATGGCGGTGCAAAGAGGCAAAGAGGTCACAGGTTGTAGTGTGAGCGTGGTTAAGTGAGGTTCCTGGTGGCCTTTAAGAGCTCTTTAAGGAAGGAAGATCAAGTGGGTGGCTCGTCTGCCGCGGTGTTAGGTGAAGGACGTACATTTAGGTAGTGTCAAGATGCAGCTTGGGACACCTTAAGGGACAGGCGGGAAAGCAAGGTTATGCTGCCTCAATAAGACTGTTGTTACGGTTTATTTTTCTTAATCTAAAACCTAAAAAAATCCATTGTTTCCCGTAATGCAACACTGAATATAGTTATGCAGAGTCTCCCTTACACTTGTTGTTTTCTGTGTGATTGATAACAGTATTGCGTTATACTCTTGGAAGAGATGGACCAGCCTTCCTTTGTGAATGGGAGGGTAATGGGCCCCCGCCACCATTTGTGCCCCTGCCTGGCGCGGATAGTGGGGGTGGCTGACTGTGAGGATAAGGGGTTAATGGGGTTATGGGGGTGGGGACTGACTGACAACTAGGAATGAAGTAAAAGTCTGAGACAAGATAAAATGTAGATATGGAGACTGGGCCATACGAGCGTAGCTCAGACCCTGTAAACTACCACTATAGGTAATAGGTAAACACACACACACACACACATACACACACACACACGCGCGCGCGCGCGAGCGCTAGCGCACACACTTTTGAATAAGCTTCTGGTATTGCAAAGAACAAAAAGAAATAAAGTAATGAGATATGGAGAAATACAGACTGCATGTCTAATCAAAAAACAGTTTGATAGTAAAAATAAATCATAAATTTTGGTCCCTTTTCGTAGCTTTATGAATTTGTTATCTAAACTTTTTTGCACATACATAGATAAGAAAATGGGGTTTGTATTATTTGAATATTGCCTAATATTGTTTTGTGAAACTTAGGGATGAAAAATATGCATGCTGTAAAGAAGTGTTATCTTAAGTTACCGAAGATTGAGAGAGGGATGAAGCTGGCGGCCATGACGGGGAAGTGATTGCCTCGTCACGCGGCGGTGATGAACGGGTACACGAGCCTGGCGCCCAGGTGGAACACGCCCACCAGGGTGAGGCAGTGGGCGGTCTGCTCCAGGGTGTAGCCCGTGTTTTGCATCGCAAAAGGTACATAACTTGAAAATAACGTTGAGCCCGTGAAATATATGGCATCAGAAAATGCGATGATAAGTGGCGTTGAGAGTGGCGGGCGCTAGTAACTGTGGCGAGACGGCCAGGCGAGGAGGCATGTGGGTTCAAGGTCTGTGCATTGTCTATGTGTCCTTATAGATATGTGTGTGGGTATGGGTCAATAATTACCAACGTGTAGACAGATGATGGATGGATATATTGCAGGATTGTTGTACAGGAGATGTAGCATGGGCTGGATGGGACGGCGACGTACAGAGCGCGGGACGGTGACCTCCATGGGGTCAGGAGCGAGAACAGAGTGACTACTAACATGAGCGGGTAGTGAGGCCGAGGTCAAAATCAAATCAACAAAAGAGAAAGCAGGAGGGGGTAAGTGGGGACAGGGAGAAGAATAGATGGGTGAGAGAAAGGAGGCTAGTAAGAGAAAAAGTCTCCGGGGCTTAACCCAGGTGCTGTAAGTGTTTGTATGTTGTTGTGGGTCGGTCTCGACACGTTTTCTCAACTCGCACGAGCAAACAGAAAGCACTCTGGGACGGCTTGGAAGGCATGAGGCTCGAAAGATGGAACCCCGGACACACCCAAGACAACCCCGCGCCCACATCCGCCGCCCACCGCACTGTTCTTCAGTTTTTGTTTGATCTTGTTCTTTCTTCAGGTTTGACTTGTTTTTTTTTCTTTTTTCTTTCTTCTTTCTTTTTCTCTTCTTTCTTCTTATCATGTTTGTTTTTTGTTACTTGTCTTGATTTTGGGTTATAGTTACCTCCGCCAACGAAGTTGGAGGGGTTATGTTTTCACCCCGATCTGTCTGTCTGTCTGGCTGTTAGTGTACAGGATTTCTCGAAAAGTTACGAATATATTTGGACCAAACTCAGTATACCAAGTCTATTTGGTATAAGGAAGAATGGATTTAATTTTGGATGAAATCTATTGAAAACTGTTGCCATGGCAACCAATTGATGAAATATTCGGCCGGAGGTATGTGCTCATACTGAGTGCATATATATATATATACGTATATATGATGAAATATTCGGGCGGAGGTATGCGCTCTACTGAGTGCCCCCCCCCCCCCCCCCTAATTTTTACTTGTTTTGTCACTACCATGTACTCGCGCACACCCCCACGCGCCACGGCACCCCGCACGGGTGGCTGGCATCATTCTCAATCCCATCCCCCCATTCCAAAACATACCACAAGGAGGACAAAATTTGTGAAAAAATGAGTGAAAGAAGTCTGAGATTAAAAGTGTTTCTTTTGTTTTTGTTTTATTTTTACCAAAAAGTGGACACGGGGAGA
This sequence comes from Chionoecetes opilio, assembly GCA_016584305.1. NCBI lineage: Eukaryota > Metazoa > Arthropoda > Malacostraca > Decapoda > Majidae > Chionoecetes > Chionoecetes opilio. Next base: position 95,691 of record JACEEZ010020198.1, read on the forward strand.
AGGACTCCGTATAGCGGAGGGACCTACAGTTTTTCGTGGGATCCGAACCACAGATAGTGAGGGGAAGGCGAGCGGAACGGAGTGGATTGTAGGAGTATAAAGTTTTGCAGCAGCGTAAAAAGGGTAAGATTACCTCCGTACAGCAGATGGGTCATTGGATTTAATGTGGCCTCGTCCGAACCACGGTAGGATAGTAGCAGTGAGTTAGAGGAGGGGAAGGGGGGGGGGGGGGAGTGAAACGGAGTGGATTGTATGATTAAAAAGTTTTGCAGCAGGATAAAAGGGGGAAAAGAATACCTCCGTATAGCGAAGGGGTCATTGGATTTAATGTGGCCTCGTCCGAACCACGGAAGGATAGTGAGAGTGGCTGAGAAGGACAACGAAGAGACTTTCGACCGATTTGCATCCCCACCGACCGAAAGATTTACAACCTGACGGACGATCCGAAAGACAACCAGTCTTCATCCCCGCTGTGTGTGGTGTATCCAGGTCTGCTCCCCCGCGGGTGTGGAGGCCGTCGGTGACGACGCAAGGGTCCGGGGTCTCGAACTTTTAGCACATTGCCTGCGCCGCCATCAGTCTTGACTTTCCTGTGAGACTCGCACGGAGGAAGGACAGATGGTTTGAGAGTGTGGTTAGGGGGGGGATCCTTGCGGAAGACGGACCGTCGGCGGCTGCGCTGGTCACGGTCATTTAGCCGTGGCTACCTATGGCCTGTCAGTCTTGGCCCGCCTGGAAGGAAAACCCTCCGGACCCTGAACCGTTGGTAGAGGTGCAGGGCGGTGCACGCAGCACCAGCATAATAAAAAAAATAACGTATAAAAACAAAAAAAGATGAATACAAAGCTATAAGACAATAAGTGAGAAACAACCGCTGGGACCGACTGCGTGCCTCGCCCTGAGGAAGCCTGTTGGAAGAGTGTGGTTATTTAAGGACAGGAAAAGGATAGGGTCGTGGCTGAGTGAGCTCTGTTGAGGAATCCGTTCGTGGCAGAACGTGGTCGTGGCCTGGGCTGCTGTGACTCGCCACTGCCATCGTTTGGCACATCTCTAAAACAATACCCCAGAGTGTGTGCAAGGAAGGTCTGACCAGGGGCCTGACCCTCCCGGATGTGAAAAGGGTGAAAAAAGGGGTTAGTGGAAATAACAAGAGTTAGTGGAAAACAGTGAAGTGATTATGTGTAGACTGGACGTGGGGGGTTGGGGTTTGGCGTTAGTAAGTTAGTTCGGGGAAGACGGTTAGCTCGCGGGAGAGTGTCGATGAAGGTGTACATTGTGTCATGTGTGTGTTGGAACATGGTGAGTTATTTTGTGCTCTGTTGTATAGTGTGATGTTGATGGGAAGGATGTTGGTCTCCTCGTGAAGGGAAGAAGAGGTCCGGAAAGTCGTACCACTTTACTCCTAGCGCGGAGCGTAGTGACTTGTTCTGGATCCTCTGTAGTTTGCGAAGATTAGTTTGTGCCACTAGGGAGAGAACAAGGGGGCAGTAAGTTAGATGAGGTAGAACAAGGGCATTGTAGAGGTGCAAGTTTGTACGCGCGCAACTGTATTTGAACCTAACCAGGCTGTTCTGCACTCTGGCCGCGGTACCTAATTTGGTCCTTGTGTGGTGGTGGAATTTGAGGTCTTTATCTGTGTTAAGGCCGAGTACTGTGTTATTATTACTTCAGGGGATTGGTGTGGGGTGTGGGAGAAGTGGGTATAGATATATTTGTCTCGGCCTCTCGCGTTTTGTTTTAAAGTAAGTGACTTTGGTTTTCTGAGGGTGGGAGTGAATCCTCCACTTGAGCTCCCATAGGCTGGTTGCAGTGATTTCCCTTTGGATGCGGTCAGTTAAGTGATCTAATTGTCTGTCGCGTACTAGGAGGGTCACGTCGTCTGCATATTGGATGGTCAGAGATTCTCGTTGTATTGGGTCAGTAGGTCATGAGTGTACATGTTAAAGAGAGTTGGGGAAAGGATAGAGCCCTGGGGGACCCCGGCTAGTGGTGTAAAAGGGTCGGAAAGTATGTCTGTATGTCGGAGCCTCATCTGTCTGTCTGTCAGGAAGTTGCATAAAGTCTTTTGGTCAGAGGAGGGAGGTCAAAGTAGTTGCATATTTTACATATGAGTCCTGTGTGCCACACGGTATCGAATGCTTGTTTTACGTCTTTTGTCACTAGAACTGATTTATAAAAATTTGGTTGTGAGCTCCCTTTGAGGTAGGCCACTCTGGTGTTTAGCGCGTCGTCGGTGGAGTGTCCTTGCCTGAAGCCAAACTGTTTTGGGGACAGGAGGTTTTTAGTCTGGAGATGCGTCTTAAGTCGGGTGCATACTAATCTTTCAAAAGTCTTCCCTAGAATGTCGAGGAGGCTGATCGGACGGTAGTTTTCGGCGAGGTGAGGGCTTTTGTTTGGTTTCGGGATGAGAATTGTAGTGGCTGTTTTGAAGGCTTTTGGGAAATAGCCTGTGGCGAGCGAGGCGTTAAAAATGTGTGTGAGTGAGGAAATGATCGGTGGGGAGAGATATTTGATAACGGGCCAGGTGATGCCTGTGGGGCCCGGTGCGCGGCGGGGCGTTCGTTTGAGTAGCCTGGCGACATCCTCCTCCTCAAATGGGGTGGTGAGAGGGTTTTCGTAGTTTAAATTGTTTGTGTTTATGTAGCCCAGAGGAATAGTGTCTATGTCGTGTCGGTGCATGTGTGTGGTGATATGTTATATGTGTGTTGTGTGCTGGAGATGTGCTGAGGGAGAGGGTGCGGTCGGAAAACCGTTTCCCAGTGGTGCTTAAACGCGTCGGTGACTCGGACAGGGTCTCTTACCCGGATGTTGTTTACGAGTAAATACTCGAAGCGTTCCCTCTTTATTCCCTTCATTCTGTGCACCATGTGCCAGAACTCAGTGGAGTTAGAGGTGCGCTTGCTGTCCATGCGTTGTACTAAGCTTCTCCAGTGCGTGTCGTGGTCAGTCTGTAAGCTGTCGAGGATGTGTCGGCGTAGAATGTTTAGGTCTCCCTGGACTCGGATGTGATTTTGAATGTTGCGCGCAAAGCGTGTTCTGTAGCAGATAAGGAGACATTGTGTCCGGATAGAGGGTTTAAAGTCATAGAAAATGTTGTGGTGTTTCTTTGGTATGTACGTATTTGCAGCTGTGAAGATGTTTTCTTGAAGAGTGTTTATGGCTGTCAAGTTGTGTGTGGTATTGTCTCTTTAGTGACGTGGGGTTGTGTGTGTTTGCGAGGGCATCCTTGAAGTCTGCCCAGTTTGCGTTCTTATAGTCAAAGTAAGTTGGTGAAGGGAGGGAAATAGGGTTTGTGGATACGCGGAGAATTAGAGATATGTGATCCGAGCCGCAGAGGGGGCCCTGTGAGAGGTGGTGGTGTAGGTGTATGGACTGTCTGTTAGTGATGGCAAGATCGGGTCGCCCCGTGCCACCATTTACAGTGAAACATGTTGGGAAGTCTGGCCCGAGAAAGCGAAGGCGTTTTAAGTTTACAATTTGGTGTAGCTGAAGGCCGTGTGGGTTGTTCCCGCCGTGTCTGAAAGCTGTGTGTGTAGCGTTGAGATCGGCTATGAGATAGACAGGTATGTTCGTGTGGTTGAATAGGCGATGTATACTGGTAAGAGGAAGTCCGGTGTTGGGTCGAGCGTAAGTTGTAGCAACCAAGATGGGACCATGTGAGGTATGAATCTTGGCTGCTAAGAAATGATGTGTAGGCCAGTCAACTAGGAAGTCGTGTCGAAGAGTGTGCTTTATCAGGATGGCTACGCCGTCATGAGGTGTGACTGTGGTGTTTTTGCACGTGTACCCGTACAGTTTTATGGGGTTTCTGAGAACCCCGATGTGATTGAGGAGGACAATGTCTGGGTCTAAAGATCTTATAGACTCAGTTATTAGATGGCGATTATTTTGGTATCCGCGACAATTTAGCTGCATGAAGGTGATCATCGTTTACTAGTTTTAGATTTACTACTAGTTTTTGCGCGTGTGGTGACAGGGGATGCAGAGGTAGCGGGTTGGGAGGAAGGTGTATTGTTAGTATCGGGTAAGGGTAAGGAGGCGTTGGGGGGGGGGCGCGGGTAGTTTCCCGCGTTTGGGCTGCGGTCGCGTCGCCGTCGGCGGAGCTTTCCACCTCCGTGTCGCTGGAGTCGGTGTCTGAGGACGAGGACTGCTCGGACTGCTCTGTTTGCTCTGATTTATCGGTGGGGTGTGTGTCTCAGGTTGGGTGGTGTTGGGCGATGTCGAAACTTGCCCGTGATTTTGAAGGTATGAGCGTTTATGTTTACTTATGAAGGCGTCTGACATTTTGAAGGAGGGTAATCCATTTTCATCGAGTAATTCTGTCATTTGTTCATGGAAGAGCTGAAGGTTTCCTTTTGCCATGTGGGAGGCGGCTTGTACACAGGCGGCGAGTGTATGTCGCATTGGTGGTGTCTGTTAGGTTCACCTGTGGTGGGTTTGCGGGTGGTGTGGTGTTAGTGGGAGTGGGTAAGGGGGCAGGAGGGGAAGGGGTAGGGGTTGCGGGTGTTGTGGTGTTAGTGGGGGTGGGTAAGGGGGCAGGAGGGGAAGGGGTATGGGTTGCGACCCTTGCGTACGCAGGTATGGTGTTGTCTGGAGTGGGGTTCGCTTTGTTTTGTTCTATTTGGGCTTGGCGTTTAATGTGGCACCTAAAGCGACGGCGGTATGATCCCCGCCGCAATTAGAGCACTTGGTAGTGTTGGAGCGGTAGTTCCTGTAGATGTGGCCTAATTCAGAGCATTTGGAGCATTTGTCTTGTGTCTCTTTGCAGTTATTTGTTCGGTGTGTGAAGAGGAGACACTTGAAGCATTGTACCACCGGCAGATATTCTTCGATATTTACGTTATACTGTTGGATGAATTGGGAGAAAACTTTAAGTCCCTCTTTTACTAATTTATCTGCTTCTTGTTTTGTCTGTGTCTTGTTTTTGATCATGTGAGCCTTTTGTATGATTTTAATTTCGTCTGTATGTACGTCATTTTTTGTTTCAATTTCCTCTTGGAGCTCATTTATTTCTGAATTGATCAGGAGGTCATCGATGCGGCGAGCGAGGATGGTTCTCGCTGAGATCATGGCTGGGGGTTCGATTAAGGTGAAGTCGTTCTCTGCCAGTTTGCGTGTGTTTTCGGGGGTAGTGTGTGCTGTGAGGTCGGCCTCGGAGGCAAGACCGTCAATAGCGTACGGAGATGAAGCATTTTGTGTGCACAATCTGGGTTAACCGAAAAAAAGTGGCGCTGATGTCTCTGGGGGGGTCGCAGGTACTTTTGTATCGCAGAGTGCGGTCAGGGGGACGTGGGTTTGCCATGCTTGGGGGGCATAAAGCGAATCGGCGCTACACACAACTGAATACACTACGGGTAATACACAGCTGAATACTGACTACACGCAACACAACTGAATACAATAACGGAATGCCCTTGGCACTCCGTAGCGGCTCCGATATCTGTGGAGAGAACACTGAGGATACACAAATTTCTAAGCACAGAGCTATGCCGGGATACCTACTCTCACGCCAGTCTGTAGTTCCCCCAGTACGAAGCTGGAAAGGAGGAACAGGACTCCGGACACAGAGAAAGTACACACAAGGGAAATGATAGTGAGGTCGGTTGGGGAAAAAAAAAAAACAAAAAAACACTGGAGCAAAGATAGAGAGTTTACAGGGGGGGGGGGGGGAAGAAACACTAACAGGGGACAGGTAGAGATAAGGACACTGGGGGAGAAAAAATAAAAAAAAGTGAACTGGGTACTTACTCGATTGCAAATACAGGTAGGGAATCCAATGCTGTAAGGAAAAAAAAACACTGGAACGCAGAAACGAGGGAACACCGAAATCACCAAAAGCGGACAGATGCACTGGCACCGAAAACGCACTGACACGCAGTCAAAAACACTGAGAGAAGCTCAAATCACTGTAACGCAGACACCAGACACCAGCGACTGAGCGAGAGCCAGGCTCGCACTCAGAATGGTAGACCACGTGTCACGGCAGGCAGAAAACGAGGCTAAGCTCGTTTCTGAATGGCCTAAAACTACTGCGGGAATAGGAGCGGAGGATGCCGCGGGGAGGTCCTATCGCGGCGGCGGTCAATTCAAGACTGTTGAGACCGAGGTCTTTTGTTGTTGTTTGTCTATCGGGCCTCCAGCAGGGGAGGACCACGGGCTAGCTTGAGCCCGTCAGAGAGATGCTTTGATGTCGCAGAGGTGGAGTGCGTTGATCGGTGGCAGCCTAGTGCGGCAGCGCGGCGGCGCTAGGCTGCGGGCAAAAAGACGGGAGGCGAGGGGCATGGCCACACTCGCCGTTCCCGGAAGAGAGGAGAGTGTCCATGCTGCTGGCGTGCGGCACGAGGTCTGGCTTGTCCATCCTGACGAGGAGTGCGGGGCACTCAGCAGGATACACTCTCCGTGTGGGGGGGGGCGCAGCAGGCTGCTACGCGTCGGGGATGAGGGGGAAGAGTGGCCATGAGGGGGCTGCCCGGCCCGCTGCCATGGGGGTTGGTTTGTTATCCCAGCCAGGAGCTCCGGTAGGCGGTGACTGCTGGCTCCAACTCTGACCGAGGTCACGTGTCAACAGTATTTATATGGGGAGTCACGGAGAGAGTTGCCATAAGGAGTGTTGCCATATATACCCAACCTACGGCACAGTACAGTACAGTGTGTTATGAGTGAATTAGTGCTTAGCTGTGGTATATATATATATATATTGTATATATATATATATATATATATATATATATATATATATATATATATATATATATATATATATATATATATATATATATATATATATATATATATATACATACATCGTTA
>JACEEZ010020198.1:107500-137500 GCA_016584305.1 Chionoecetes opilio
GTTCGATCCGGCCGGCCCCGCTCGTTCCCGGGGATTTTTCACGAGAAATTCGGGCGGTTACTGTCCCCCTTGAGCAAGGGGATGGGTGTGTGTGGTGGTGAGGTTCCAGCATTACCCAAAGATCGGTCATACGAGCTCCAAGCTCTCTTCGGGAGGGTAAAACTGGCAATCGCGAGCCAGCTCAAGTGGACAAAAGCTAGATCACACACACACACACACACACACACACACACACACACACACACACACACACACACACACACACACACACACACACACACACACACACACACACACACACACACACACACACACACACACACACACACACGAAACCTCCCCTCCCCAGCATTGCAATGTGAGCCCCATATACACACACAGGCAGGAGGAGGTTGAAGTCAGCTCTCAAGAACCTTCTCAGGGACTCGTCCTCCTCCTCATCGGTTGAATCCTCTTTGTTAAAAACTACATGACAATACGCAATCAGGATGATATGATTCTAAGAACACGTAGGCTGATTTTGTTCTTTTAACACCCTGTTTTCCTGGTCCCGCAAACATTGTTCATGTCGTATTGATAACTCAAGTAAAACTTCATCCCGGTGAGAAAAAATAATAGCTAGAAATTATTGTATGGCATGCAAAGTTTTGAATATGCATGTAGACAGCCATCAATCAATTGGTTCTCTCACCTTCCTACCCCCTCCTTCGCCCCTCCATCCTGTACCGCCTCCTCCTGGTCTACTAAAGCATTATGCCAGGCAAATCCCTATCCATTGTGAAGAAGACACAGATAGTAACCTTGTATCGAGGTGGGAAAACCATGGGCCAGATAGCGAGGGAGATATGCGTGTCCAAAAACACCGTCTCGGTCTGTTGCAGGCGGGCGTAAGATGGTGAGTTAAAGACTGTTTTGACGTGGAAGAAAGGGTCACGGCGACTAAGAAAACTTCAAAGAAGACTGATCAACTGCTCAAAAGGATTGTTTATGTCAGCAATCCTATGCTTTAGTAGACCTGGAGGAGGCGGTACAGGATGGAGGGGCGAAGGAGGGGGTAGGAATGTTGGCCATGTAGGTACATATGTTTGTCCCTACATTTATATTTAAGGCATGCACCTTTTCTAATAGTTTCCATGTTTGAGATTACATATATATATGACATGACGCCCATGACGCCCATGCCACGTCATCTGCCACAGCTGCCAGGGGGCAGCACCTTACAGACGGTCACACCCTGACAGCCAGCGGCACCCCCCGAGGCACGCTCTGCCTGTGAAGACGCCAGAGATGGATATAGACCGCTCGTGTGAGGACGTGTTGTAGGAAGTGGACTCATAGATATTGAGGTTGTAATACCTTTTGTGCATTGATAAGACTGTAGAACATTTTATTATATACCTATACACCACCTTGTGATAACCCATTCACCCAAAATTATTAAGTTGTGTACCGCTCGGCACAACTTTTCCTCCTTACACAACAAGTAAGTGTATGTTAGTGATATTTATAAAGCTAACAGGAAGGTGGGAGAACCAAACACAACAATCTCTTCTTAAGATTACTTGGAAGATACTGAGCGGGCAGCAGCGAGGAATCTACAGCAGACAGCCTATAGTGCACTGCCAGATATACAAAAACCGTTAAAAAATTCAATCGCTCCCACCAAAATTGGCAAAAAACCTAAAGACGTTATTCCCGTCCTAAGTTTTTGTGAGTCTTAATTTTGTTTGCGCCGATTGTAGAACATACCGTTCAATTATGGTCGCCTTGTTTCGTAAAAGATGAAACCAAATTGGAATCAGTTCAAAGAAGAGCAACCAAACTGATTCCATCTCTGCGAAATTCATCTTATGAAGAGAGACTGCGGACATTTAATATGTTTCCTTAAAGGATCACAGCATCCGTGGGGACTTGATAGAAACTTTTCAGATCCTTAAAGGATTTAATGTCATTAATCAAGAGAACCTATTCGAGCTTTCTTCTCATGTGACAACAAGAAACAACGGTTTAAAACTGAATGGTCAACGTTTTGTTACAGATCCCCGTAAAGATTATTCAATGTTAGAGTTGTTCATCGATGGAACAAATTACCAGCATATGTTGTCGAATCCAGCGCAATAACTTCATTTAGAAACAGACTAGACGCGTACTGTAAAGTAAATGGGTTTTGATATTGCCACGCGAATTTATATTATATCGTCCCCCGGATCGATTAGTGTTAGTGGTATTTATAGTTAGCATACATATAATCCTCATATTCTTAACTACGAAACTTCCATGTCCTATCTTCTTTAGTTACATGGTATCCTTTTCCAACTGTCCTCTTACATGTAGTTGATAGTTCGTAGTATGCATGTTAATCAGATACCCTCGTTATAGACCAATAGGTCTCCTGGTATCTGTTTTTCCTATGTATTTTATGTATATATGCCCAGAAAAATGTCATATTTCACTTGGACATCATTCACTTCTTTCATTTTTTCCCAGTCAATTTCTTCAGTGTGTATGTGTCATTCACCCATGGTCTTGTCCACGCAGAGCTAGCTCGCGATCGCCAGTTTCACCCTCTCAGTGCGAGCTTGGAGCTCATTATTACCGATCTTTGGGCAATGCTGGGACCTCACACACCACACACCCCCATCCCCTTGCTCAAGGGGGACAGTTACCGCCCGAATTTGTCAAGTGAAAAATCCCCGGGAGCGCGAGGATTCGAACCGCCTCCCAAAGAGTGAGAGACCAGAACGTTATCAACCTGACCATCGTGCAGTGTGTGTGTGTGTGTGTGTGTTTGTGTGTTTGTGTGTGTGTGTGTGTGTGTGTGTGTGTGTGTGTGTGTGTGGTGTGTGATTGTGAATGTGTGCGTGTGTGTGTGTGTGTGTGTGCGCGCGTGACCTCCTCCGAAGTAAATCTGGGATGATGGAGTAAAATAAACAGATAGTTATTCCACGGATGATCAGTGGGCGAAGGGTGGTAGTGGTAGTTGGTATTGGGGTAGTGGTGGAGGTGTTGGTTGTAGTTTGTTATATTGTTTATAGCTGCGGTGGTTGAGGTGGTTGTGGGACTGTTGCTTGGCGCGTCGTCCCTTCGGAAGACTGGCATGTCTGTCGCTGATAACCGATGTTGCAATCTTGCGTCTGATCTCGTATGATCTGAAGGGTGAGTGGAATGAGGGGATAAGCGATGAGGGTGAGGAAGGGGAAAGTATATGTAAAGGGAGTCTCTTAGTGATCCTGCTATCAGGAAATAAGGATTGTGAGTCGAGGAACTGTTGTTACGGGAACACGCAATGGCTGCGGGAGAGGAGGAGGAGCGAAGACAGTATTCTTGAACTGTTTCCGCCTGGCAACGCTGCTCAGACACCAAGGCTTGTGCTGAATTGGCAATAGTGACGCGTGTTTTTTGAGATATTTTTATTGGAAGTGTCCGATGCTGCGCTGGTGGCCTGAAGGAACAAGTGTGTGATGGGCTGATGTGTTAAGACAGAGCGACGTTCCTCTGCAGCGTGTGGCGGCATTGCCTGGAGGAGAATGGAAGAAAATACTGGAAAGTGCCGGAACCCCAAACCATGGGCAAAAAAATCTTGATTGAGTTTTTATCTTTTTTCAATTAAAGAAAAGAAAAAATAAGTTGTCTTGAGTGGATGAGAAGTTGAGTACAAAGGTTGTTTGAATGAAAAATAATTGAATGCTTGGCAAATTGTTGAATTCTAAATTGGTGTTTTCCAATTATTTTAGTCTCTGAAATTCCTAGAGGGAAGGGAGGGGGTGCGTCCTTTAATTATCTCCTCCATCTTTGCCCGAATTTAATATACTTTTTTTCTTTCTTCCTCTAGGTGAGTTGAGTACCCAGGAAGAGCACGGCAGCAGCGAGCCTTGAGCCAGATTGCGAGGATCAGGTGAGGTGTGTGGGGTGTGTGCTACCTGTGCCAGGTGAGCGAGTGTGGCAAGTGTGGAAGGAGGAGAGAAGGAGGGATGTGGCGGGGCTGGGTGGGATCAGGGAAGGAAGGGAAAAGACAGGAAATGAGGCGAGAAATGGGATGGAGAGCAAGGATGATAAAAGGACTCCACAGAAAGGAAAGACAAGGAACAGAGGAGAGAACAAAGACGGAGGAAAAGGATGAGAAGAGAGAGGAGGAAGAAAGATGATAAAGAATACAGATAAAGCCACAAAAGGGATACATGGATATAGATATAATAGTTAGAGAGAGAGAGAGAGAGAGAGAGAGAGAGAGAGAGAGAGAGAGAGAGAGAGAGAGAGAGAGAGAGAGAGAGAGAGAGAGAGAGAGAGAGAGAGAGAGAGAGAGAGAGAGAGAGAGAGAGAGAGAGAGAGAGAGAGAGAGAGAGAGAGAGAGAGAGAGAGAGAATTACTGTAACAAATAAGAGGGAAGGGGATAAAGAACGCCAGAAGATAAGGAGCAAGAATATGATAATAATAGAGAGGTGAAGATTCAGTAAACACTTTTCACCTCCCAAATTGTGGCGCGAGGACCCAGCAGGTGGCGGCCTGGCTGCTTCCCTGACATGGGATCCGTTTTATACTGAAGGACTTTGCGGCGGTGCGGTGGTGGAGAGGTAGTGACTCCCTCTCCCCTCTCCTTCTCCTCCCTTCCTCTTTCCTCCTTCCCCTCGCTTATCTAAAAATGTAATCCATCCTCTCCTCATCTCTCTTTAAGTCTCCACCTCCTTCTTTCTTTACTTATTTTCTTTCCCTTTTCCTTCTCACTTCTTTCTCCATCCTCTTAATGGTTAGCTGTCGCTCAGAACGGTGATTAGCGAACTGCATGGCTCTCATTTTCTCTTCCCTTTTTTTATTTTTTTCCCTTATCTCATCTGAAATGCAGACAACAAATTATCTTTATCATTATTATTATAACTCTTACTATTATAATTTTATAATTTTTTATTTATGTTATTATTACCATTACTGCTAATTCCAACATTGTCATAGTTATTATCCTGGATGGCAGTATTGGTGTTGGTGGCGGCCGTGGACTTGCTATGTCTTTACGGAGAACCACCGTAACTAATGCTTCACGCCGAGGTGGGAAACAACAGGATTGGGACAACACTGACTGGCCTGCCTTTTCATCCTCTTCGCTGTGCAGATGCTGACCTGTGTTGAAGCGAAAAAGAAGCGAGCACCCACGTGCCCTCACCCCCGCCCCGGCCTTCCCTACAAGCTGTCAAAAAATTATTGCACAACAAGTTCCTCTGTAGCAGGCTCTTTATGGGCCGGGGGGCTACGGCACTGAGACAGGGCTTAACAAGACATGTCTGGGGCCTCGGAAAAAGATTTTGCTTTGACAGAACGGGCAAAAGGTGAAGTTGAGGAGGTTCAGGATGGGTATGGGACAGCATTACCGACGCTTTGGCTCTCAGACGGATAGCTTGGGAACAGGGCAGAGGATGCAGTTCCACGCGCTGCTCAACCGTTTGAAACTCAGACAAAACCATAGGGATGAAAGTCTCACGCTGAGATATGCAAACAAACGACTCGCCGCGGTGCACGATTTCCACGTCCATCGGTGCAGGTTGAGGGCACGGGCGGGACATGGTCATCAGGGATTTGTGAGTAGGACGGATGTGAGACTCGGGGCACGGTAGCGGGAGGAGATCCATGCGCCGTGCAGTCGTTCGAACTTGAGACAAAACAGAAGTGACGAGATTCTCACGCTGAGACACCCCCGCGGGGCTCCACTCGCAGCGGTCTACGGTGTACAGGTGTGGTGCGATCATTACCAGCAGCTTGGGCTGTACTCGGATCTGCAGCTGCTTCGCCTCTCGGTGATGCAGCACGAACGGGACGACCTGTCTCTATGATCTAAGACCAGGATGTTGTATCGGTGCCTCCATATTTGGGGGAGACACACGCAGGGACATTAAGGGTGGGATACGAGGCGGGAGAGTTGGGGGAGACACATCCATCGACATTAAGGGTAGGAGAGTTAGGGGAGACAAATCCATCGACATTAATGGTGGGAGAGTTGGGGGAACTCATCCATCGACATTAAGGTTGGGATATGAGGCAAGAGAGTTGGTGGAGACACATCCATCGATATTTAGGGTGGGAGAGTTTGGGGGGAGACATCCATCGACATTAAGGATGGGATACGAGGCAGGGGAGTTGGGGGAGACACATCCATCGATATTAAGGTTGGGATACGAGGCAGGAGAGTTGGCGGAGACACATCCATCGACATTTAGGGTGGGAGAGTTTGGGGGGAGACATTCATCGACATTAAGGATGGGATACGAGGCGGAAGAGTTTGGGGAGACAAATCCATCGACATTAAGCGTGGGATACGAGGCGGGAGAGTTGGGGGTGACATATCCATCGACATTAAGGGTGTGATACGAGGCGGGAGAGTTGTTGGAGACAAATCCATCGACATTAAGCGTGGGATACGAGGCGGGAGAGTTGGGGGTGACATATCCATCGACATTAAGGGAAGGCTTCCAGCCCGGGATGTGGTCCCCTGCGACTTGGGATGTGACACACGCAGGGACATTAAAAGCGGGATTCCAGACTGGAATGTGGTCGCCTGTGTTTTGGAGAGCTATACTCCCAGGGACATCAGGAACGAGATTCCAGACTGGTATATTGTCGCCTGCGTTTGAGGAGGCGGTACGCGCAGGGACATCAAAGGCGGGATTCTAGACTGGGAAGTGGTCGCCTGCGTTTTGAGGGGTGATACTCCCAGGGTCATCAGGAACGAGATTCCAGACTAGCATATTGTGCACCTGCGTTTTGGGAGGAGACACACGCAGGGACATTAAGGGTAGGATTTGTGTCCGAGGAGTTGCTGCCAGCCTTTTCGGGGGAGACACACACAGGGACATTAAGGACGGGATTTTTGTCCGGGGAGTTTGTGCCTGTGTTTTCGGGGGAGACACATGCACGGACTTCAAGGGCGATATTTTTGTCCTGGGAGTTGGTGTCTGCGTTTTCGGGGAGACACATGCAGTGACATTAAGGGGCGGGATTTTTGTCCGGGGAGTTGGCGCCAGCGTTTTTGGGGGAGACACACGCAGTGACATTAAGGGTGGGATTTGTGACCGAAGAGTGGGTATCCGGGATTTGACATGAGAAAAATGAAGAGTTATTATAGGTTTGGGCCGAGGACTGGAATAGGTTATCTCGGTTATTTTTTACCTGGCTTGGAGCCTGATAGGGCACGTTTCGGGAGTGATAATAACCCTAGGAATGGTCAACAGAGGTAGGAGAAGGGTTGCATCTGATGACAATTAGCCTCTGTTTCTGAGTGAAGCTGATGTTACTGAGATGTGGGAGTAGAATGAGCCTGTATCTTGGGAAGCAGTAGCGAAGTGCGGGTTCCATCCTCCTGCTGTTCCTTTGCTCTGCGTTGAACCTCAAATACGATGAATTCTCGCCCGTTATAACGTTGGAATGGCGTCTGTCTGAGGCGAGAATGGGACTGTATGTTCAACAGCAGTAGATTAGGAAGGTATTGAGCCTCCTTCTGTTGCGATGCTCTTCGTTGAGCCTCAAATACGACGAGTTCTTGTCCGTAAGCGCGTCGGGATCGAATCAAGGACAACATAGCCCTAGACGTCCCACCAGGCCACGAGGCAGGTGCGGCAGTAGGTTCAGTGTGTGGCGATGATGTGCTCCAGATGCAGCTCCAGGCATGCAGCGTGTGTCCTCGCCTGACGCGCCTTCAGGAAGGATCCCAGCAAGGGCACGTGACTCCACCAGCCATTGTGCTGGGCCGGGCAGGCGTCGTACACATTCACCAAGAGGGGAGGCTGTAGGGGCCCCAGCCACCCTAAGCCTCCCAGGCGCTCCCATGCCCTGAGAGTCCCAAGCATGTCCCCGCTGGGCACACACAGGTCCTGGCTGGCGTGGAGCGAGAGCCACACCAGCACCATCACCAGGCTTGTCACTATCACTGCCATGCTACTGCGAAGGAACATCACTGGATGGGTCATGGCTGTTTGTCTATACCATAGCTGTGTGGTCTCCAAACATGCAAGGCGCATTTATGTTGACTACACTAACAGCCAACCAATAGTAGGCAGCCATGCTGCATTGAAGGCCTTGCAGGATACTAAGGGTTTCACTTCAGCCCCGGAACAACCACGGCCCCGGCCTGTCCGGCCCGATTGCATTCCATGCGATACCCCCCCCCCCACCTCTCTGTTTCTCTCTCTCTCTCTCTCTCTCTCTCTCTCTACCCCCAGGGTGACGCGTGGTAGAATCACGGACTGGTCTGTTTGCAGATCCCTGCGCCATTTCGTCAGCGTTCGATCCACCAAATTCGTCCTGGTGTGGTGGCCTTTGTATAGTCATAACCTTGTAGTTTGTACTTGCAAAGTTCTAATAGGATCAAAGTATCTTATCTTATCTCTCTCTCTCTCTCTCTCTCTCTTTCTCTCTCTCTCTCCTCTCTCTCTCTCTCTCTCTCTCTCTCTCTCTCTCTCTCTCTCTCTCTCCCCTCTCTCTCTCTCTCTCTCTCTCTCTCTCTCTTTTCTCTCTCTCTCTCCTCTCTCTCTCTCTCTCTCTCTCTCTCTCTCTCTCTCTCTCTCTCTCTCTCTCTCTCTCTCTTCTCTTTGTGTGTGTTTGTGGACGTTCTGGTAAATTGTCTTTTATCCCTGTATTGTAATGATCGTCTGGTTTTCGTTCGTTCGTTACATTAACTGTATTGAGGTTTAGGTTTCATTGCCTTGTGTCCCTCTCGTGTTTCCAGGTATTGTGAACTTTAAGCAGGATACTCGTTATTAAGTCATGCCTCAGGTTGGTCTTTTCAAACAGGATTAAACCTATTCTGCTTTTGCCCTCGCTAGAATTTCTCTTTTTCTCTTTTCTCTCTCTCTCCTCTCTCTCTTCTCTCCTCTCTCTCTTCTCTCTCTCTCTCTCTCCCCTCTCTCTCTCTCCTCTCCCCTCTCTCTCCCCTCTCCCCTCTCTCCCCTCTCCCTCTCTCTTCCTCTCTCTCTCTCTCTCTCTCTTTCTTTCTTTTTTCAAGTATGAATTTCTTACATTTATTACTGCAACAAGAAAGTTTTCTCTTCCTCAGCAAGCAGTTATGCACCAATAACTTCACCGGTTATGACCCGAAGGAAAAACAAACGAATAAAGAACAATGAGGGGAAAAAAGCCGCTCTTTTGTCGCATATGATAATAATTTTTCTGCCTGACTGACTGGTGATGGGGAGTGTGAGAGAGCAGTGTGGAGGAAAAAGAAGGGGAAAAGAAAGGGTAACATAATTGGTGCATTAGCGGTGGAATGAGATAACATTACATCGCGCATAGTGTTGCGTTACAACACATAATGATAATGTGTAACATAAAAAAGACGACAACGGTGGATGTGGCAACATAAAATGTAATATAAGTTACGTGCCTTAAGTGAATAACTGGACGAGTACATACTAATTAATACACGTGAGCGATATATTGTGGAAACACATTGAGTAAAGTGAACGTAAAAAAGAGAGAAAACAGAGAGAGACAAAAAATTGTTTAAGCTGCGTCAGCAAACACTGGCCCCCTTGCCTGATTTTTCCGCGATTAAACATCTCCTTTTAAAGATCTTCCCGTTATATCTTTACTCAAACCACAACAAACAGAGTTATCAATTAAAAAATCCCCAGTATAGAAAAATCCAGCCTACATTGACCCCGAGTTTCAGCGACGAGAACAGGAGGACAAGATTCTCTTGCATTAATTGCTCTGGGGACTACAGATTTTTTTTCAAGAGGAACCAAAAAACGAGGACGACGACGTTACAAGGCTTTATTATGGCACAGAGGGAGGAGAAGATTTGAAATTTTTATAATGAAGAAGGACGAGGAGGGACAACCTAGCCGACTCTTTAATTTCCAATTATTCCAATTCAGCAAACTCTTGTCAACAGTCCAGCCAGCAAGCCACTCACCCAGCCTCACAGCCACACAGCCAAGCCAGCCAGTCAGCCAGGACAGCCAGCGCGACACCCCGTCATTGTGCGTCAACACACAACGCCTCTCAGCTGTGACGCTCCCCTTTGGAGGAAGCCTTTGATTCAGCATGTACGAAGGACTTGCCTTCGCTGAATCCACACAAATTAGTGAGTAAAAACAAAAACTCCTAGCTGACCTTACATGAGACATATTTTTTTTAAAACGCCCCCTCGTTTACA
The DNA here is from genome assembly GCA_016584305.1 of Chionoecetes opilio. Classification (NCBI taxonomy): domain Eukaryota; kingdom Metazoa; phylum Arthropoda; class Malacostraca; order Decapoda; family Majidae; genus Chionoecetes; species Chionoecetes opilio. The sequence goes on from JACEEZ010020198.1 coordinate 117,639, forward strand.
TAAATAAACACTTAGTGGTGAGATATGTATTTTTCACTTTTTGTTTTTTTTTTAAATAGCCATGTGAAAAGAATTTCAAGTAATTTAAATTTTGTTAGATATTTGTCTATAGATGTTTTAAATATGCTTACCGTTCATATTTCATAATTTTTTGTAATTCTTAATAATTTGTTAGCTTCCCTTATATGTAATATATATATATTCAATTCTCCTTCTTGAATTGCCTTAAGAGCCAGGAGATGGGAGATAATAGTTAACTTAATGGAAGTTTTACTTATGAATGTATTGACTCTTAAACAAAAGTTAGAATGTGAATGAATTATTTGCTAGTATGTATAGTATAGCAGATGTACTCCTAGTCTCTGAGGAAGCAGGAAATTACAGTACAGGGAAGTTAACCGTTTTTTGGGGGAATTAACTCTAGAATTGAGGGATGAAGGGTAATCACCTCCGAGTACCTCCGTTTGTAGCATAAAATAACCTTACTCCCACCTCAGATAATTTCTCCTCTACTAACTCGGTCTAATTCAACACATCCGTTGCAGGTAGGGGTTATTTTTTTGCCCCTGCCGAAGACTCTCCTCACCACTAGTGCTATTTCGGCAAGTTTATCTACCAGGGAAATATATTTTGTCTATGTAAGGATATTATAACACCAAAAAAAATATTAATTTAGCAGCCAAGTGTACAGGCACTCGTGTCAAAAGAGATTAATTACTGCCATTGGCACTCTTTATGCACATTTTATTGTTTAGAATACTATTCTACTGAAGGCAAGCTCTTATCACTTCTTAGAGAATGATTAAATAAATACATTACTCTCTGATATGCCATGAAATAACATACATGCTATCTTAACGTGAAAATGGGATATTACCGACCCGGAGTCAGATTTTTATTAGCTGAGATCCCGTACTCCGTAAATAATAGGTTCATAAATAACAAAATAAAATAACTAAATAAAATTAAATAAACTCTTAAAAGCACAAATGCCATGTCCAAGGGAAGTTAACCTGCCATGTGGGCACTCCCAGCACAACATTTTGATTGAGGGTTATAATACTATTGAGCTGAAATCAGTTCCTATCACTTTAAGGTTTGGTATGCAAAATAATACATATGCATATCTTAATGTTTGATAATTTTTAGTACCGACCGGAGAGTTCACATTTTTTTTAGCATTACAAAGCCGTTTTCTACTCCTTAAGTTTTAAAGAAGCGCGGTCTTAAAATATAAATAATAAATAAACTACTGCCAGTTTCTATTTCTCACGTTCTCAAGGCCCCCTTTCGTGTTTTATCTTCACTCCACACTTCTGTGTTATTAAAGTGACTACGCGGTAGAGGTTTTGGGCAAACACACTTCTTAATATTTGCAGGATATTAACACATTACTAACAGACTTTGAGTTCATTTTAATTCAATAACTCATGTTTAGATTCTGTTGTAAAGTATTTTACCAGTTTATTGATGACCTTAAGTGCACTGTCCTTATGTCATTATTCCTTTTATACCAAACATTCCTCTTGCTATGTTGCATGTAAACCCTCACCTTGTATAGGTATTTGTAAGGATTGGCAACACTGAGGAAAACGATTTTAGATACACACCGATGTAACACCAGTTAGTATACATGTCTTTATACAATGCGAGGACGCATTGTTTATAAGGGGGGGAGCGATATTTAGCGTAAATGGTTTTTATATTTTATGTATGTGTTAATCGATACTAATACAGTATGTCTGAGTGTTTTGTGTGGTCTTGTACTGGCGCCTAGCGGATGCTGAGTGCTGACACCTTTTGATGAGGTTTTGTTGACGAAGTATCACGCCATGGCCCCTAAAGAATAACGGGGGACAGTCAATCCGGTGTCTTGATGCAACACGTAGACCCCACCTCGCCCCTGGCTCCAGAATACACACACAAGTTTGTGGTGTATCATCTCAGCGCTCTGCCCAAGGATGATGACCCCTGACGAGAAGGGGCAAAGGCCTGGAAAAAGACATGTCCACCGGAACCTGTCAGTTCGGCCCCCCTTTCCTTATTTGCTGCAACTGGCCGGGGGAGGGGACACAACACGGAGAGCTACAGGAGACGCGTTAGCCTTGCGCTCCTACTCACGACACACCTTCCTGGGTGTCTGTGTGTACCCCCACCTGGGGGGGGTGGAGTACCTTTTCACGTCATTAATTGTTTCCCCGGGTCTCTCTATTAGACATTAGTTTCATTGGCCGTTACTAACGAACTGCGTGACATTATTATTGTATAAACCCTCACAAGTGTTAAAATATATATATATATATATATATATATATATAATATATTATATATATATTATTATATAATATATAAAATATATATTATATATATATATATATATATATTAAAATATATATATATATATATTATAATATATATCTTTGTAGTATATTGTCTTACTCGACCTTTGGCGCTAAAGAATACTTATAAATACGTAAAGAACCGCTTCCCACCACGTTTAGCCCATACATACACTTTATTTATGTGTACCTCTGGGCAACGAAGCAAGTTACCAGCCAGTCAAGAGGGCATCATCCGGCAATCACCCCTTACAGGTTAGTCAACCAGTATCAACATGGAGTGAACCCGTTACCCGTAAAATATTATACTAAGAAGGGTAACAGAATGTATATGAGGGAAGCACGAAACGATGGAAGAAAATGGAAACGAGGAATATAGAAATGATGATGATAGCGAGGAGCAAGAGTATCGTGCAGGTGGAGGGTTCTGCTGGCTTCTGTTCTCCCGTCACGTCCTGACCTGGCTTACTTACTCCTTGCCGTGTGACGGGCTTGTCTTTGTTACAGTCTTTATCTTGAATATATGTGGTTTTCATCTTGTTCCTCTCTTTCTCCCCCGCCACCCCCTCCCACCTCCACTGCCTTCAAATTACGCTTGTTGGTCTTTCTTTGCTTAATTATTCTATTTGCCTGACATATTCTTGCTTGTCAGTTCTGATTCGCAAAACACGATTACTTTTATGGTTTGAGTTTTATTTTCATATATGTACGTATATATATATATATATATATATATATATATATATATATATATATATATATATATATATTATATTAATATATATATATATATATTATATATATATATATATTATAATATATTATATATATATAAGATATATATATATATATATATATCTCTATAAGTATATATATATATATTATATATATATTATATATCTATATTATATATTATATATTATAGTATATGTTTGTGTGTGTGTATTTTTTAAACTTATTTGAAAAACAAAATTGGGTTTGCTTCTCTCTACATTTTGACATTTTTTCTTTATAATTTTCTTTTACTTTTGGTTTTTGCGTTCGCCTTTCCTTTTTAATTTTTTCCTTTATGTCCCTTTCACCCCTGCCTACCTAGTTAGTGCTGATGACTGAACTCTCATATCTCTCTCTCTCTCTCTCTCTCCTCTCTCTCTCTTCTCCTCTCTCTCTGCTCTCTCTCTCTCCTCTCTCTCTCTCTCTCTCTCTTCTCTCTCTCTCTCTCTCTCTCTCTCTCCTCTCTCTTGCTCTCGTCTCTCTCTCTCTCTCTCTCTCTCTCTCCTCTCCTCCTCTCTCTCTCTCTCTCTCTCTCTCTCTCTCTCTCTCTCTCTCTCCTCCCTTCTCTCTCTCTCTCTCTCTCTCTCTCCTCTCTCTCTCTCTTCTTCTCTCTCTTCTCTCTCTCTCTCTCTCTCTCTCTCTCTCTCTCTCTCTCTCTCTCTCTACTCTCTCTCTCTCTTCTCTCTCTCTCTCCTCTCTCTCTCTCTCTCTCTCTCGCCTCTCTCTCTCTCTCCTCTCCTCTCTCTCTCTCTGTAACCTGAATACTGTGCCACATTTTCTGGTGGGAGTCAAGGTTCCTCCGCCACAAGTTTGGGTGAAGACAAGAGGAGTTTACCAGCCTGGCATTGTCCTCGTCTTGCTGTAGCGGCGCAAGGCTCGTTGGGCCTGCCACCTGCCCTCTCGGCACACACGCAGCCGCCTCTGTACCTGTTTAAAGTCTCCTGGATTTCAATTTCAATTCCTCAGATTACGTGGCGTTGTTTGCCTTTGTGATGTTCCGGATTTGCTTTATTTTTTATTTTTTATTAAAAAAAAAATTTCCTTACTTTTGGTTAGATATATACAGGTAATTTTTTATGTGATTTTTATTTAGGGATTTTTGTTCATTATTTTGTTTTTGTCGTCTACTGTAAGGCTGGTTACGTGATATACTCCTACTACCACTACTACACATTTTTCTACTACCACCGCCACCACTACCACCACAGGTGGTCGTGAAGGACCTCCCTTCCCTCTATGTCTGTGTATGTATGTTCTTGTGTATGTTTGTCTGTCTATACCTTCATGTGGCTGTCTGTCTGTTCCTTGGTGCGTGCGTGAGTTATTGAGAGTGTATGTGAGGGATTGTGTGATTGTGTGGGTGGGTGGGTGAGTTGATCACCCGGGAAACATAAGTGGGTGAGCAGTGACGGTCAAGGGAAGGCGGCAGATGCAATAGGGAAAGGCGAAATTGAAGTCGCCTGCGGGTGTAATTATGTTTGAGGTCTGGAATAGTTATGAGAGAGAGAGAGAGAGAGAGAGAGAGAGAGAGAGAGAGAGAGAGAGAGAGAGAGAGAGAGAGAGAGAGAGAGAGAGAGAGAGAGAGAGAGAGAGAGAGAGAGAGAGATTTTAATTTTATTTCACTCATCAGCAAACACTACCTATGTTTGTTATAAATCTGCAAAATTTACCCATTTTAACCCCTTTCATAATTTTATTTTAAGCTTGCATTTTTTGTATTTTTGGATTATTTTTCAAAAAAACTTCTTTTTCAAGGTCAATTAGAGAGTTAGAAGTTGGTCGACCTTGGCTAGAGTTCGGTTTTACCTTTGTGTGTGTGGGGAGGGGGGGGGGGGAATAATGTGGTCATCATTCTCATGGTGTGGCTGTGTTGTGCGGGTGGTGGTCACTAAGCCTGGGTCTCGGTGTGGTTTTCCCTTCATTTGCATGTTGGCGGCGACATTTCATAAGAACATAAGAAAGTAAGAAAGCTACAAGAGGCCGTGAGACCTACACGAGGTAGTTCTTGTTACCTAACTCTACCTATATCCACCTCTCTTCCCCATCCATGAATTTATCCAGACTCCTTTTAAAGACCCCAATAGACTCCGCATTGACCACCTGACGACTTAGTCCATTCCAATCATTCACCACCCTATATGTGAACCAGTTTCTCCCAATTTCCTTTTTTAATCTACGCTTTTCCAGCTTGAATCCGTTACTTCTCGTTCTACCCTGCTTACTAACCTTAAGAACTTTTCCTACATCGCCTATATTGTATCCCTTTCTCCACTTAAAAACTTTTATCAGATCGCTCCTTACTCTACGCCTCTCGAGTGAGTGTAAATTTAATAGTTTCAATCTCTTCTCATAACTAAAGTTTCGATATCCATCCTGTAATACGGAGACCAAAACTGATCCGCATAGTCTAGGTGAGGTCTGACTAGAGCCAAATAAAACTTTAGAATAATGTCAGCACCTCTACTTTTAACACTCCTGGTAATAAATCCTAACACCCTACTGGCTCGATTTCTAGCTTCAATACATTGATTCCTAGGACGGAGGTCTGAGTTTACCCGGACTCCCAGATCTTTCTCACACTCTGATCTTTTCAGCGATATATTGCGTATGCTGTACCTATTACCAGGATTTTTCCTACCAACATTCATAACGCTGCACTTATCAATATTAAATTTCATCTGCCATCTATCTACCCACTCATTTAATTTATTTAAGTCTCCTTGCAAAATATTTACATCAGACTAAGTTATTTCAGAATTGTCAATTATTATCTAATTGTCAAATTGTACTGGGACATTTCCTAGTACACAAGGAACCTAGTGCCTAGCTTTTCCTAGTACACTCTTTCCTAAGAGTTCACAAGAGGCCATAAACATGAAGAAAATGCGGTAGAGGCTGATTAGATCGTTGAAGTAAAAACATAGACGGTCACATGATGTTGGCAGATAAACTGTGAAGACTAGAAATAAACACCTGCAGAGAGAGAGAGAGAGAGAGAGAGAGAGAGAGAGAGAGAGAGAGAGAGAGAGAGAGAGAGAGAGAGAGAGAGAGAGAGAGAGAGAGAGAGAGAGAGAGAGAGAGAGAGAGAGAGAGAAAAAAAATTGATTGGTAATGGTAGAAAGGCTAAGTTTAAAGGACAATAAAACAAAAGTAAGCATAAGTACTCATCCAATAAACCATAAAAGTATTAAAAACTATGAAAACAAAGATTGATAGGAAATATACAAAAATAGACACAAAACCTTAAATGTTGTTTGACAACGATTGATATTTATGTGTAACTAGCCGCAAAGCCGCCCTCCGGGCGGACTTTTTGGCTAGCTCCTGCGGAGGGCTATTGGTGGGCCTTCGGCCCACCACCTGTGTTTGGTGGGCCTTCGGCCCACCAAACACAGTCTCCCGGCTATCTGGAGACTCTCCAGATAGCCCATTCTAACTTTCCTGAAATCATGGATGTAGAAATGTATGTATTAACGCCAACCCATTCACATCACCCCCAACCCATTCACTCACCCATTACCCATCACCCCCACCCATTCACTCACCCATTACCCATCACCCCCCACCCATTCACTCACCCATTACCCATCACCACACACCCATTCACTCACCCATTACCCATCACCCCCCATCTATTCCCTCACCCATCACCCATCACCCCCCACCCATTCACTCACCCATCACCCCACACCCATTACCCATCACCCCACCCATTCACTCATCCATTACCCATCACCCTACCTACATCAAGGTTTCCTCAATTCTCGCAACCCACTTTTTTTTCACAATTCTCGCTAATAGGCTGCTAAAAAAAAGAAGAAAAGAAAATGATCGGATCATCCCATAAGTGGGCTTAAAACCTTCCCCTGGTCAACCTGGTTCCAAAAATGTGCCATATGATAGGATTCCGCCACGGGGGGCGGAACCTATACCACACACACACACACACACACACACACAGACATACACACACACTTTCGCTTTTATTAATATAGATATATTTACAAAAAATTACTAGAAATGGAAAGCGAAAAGACGGATAAGGGAAGATTTTCGCTTAGCAATTTACTTTCATTGTATCGCAACTCTCTTACATTTTCCTCCGAACCACAGAAATTCCCTTCGTCTCCTCTTCCCTTTTGTCCCCCCCCCCCCCCCTTGCTTATCCCTTCCTGAGATCCTTATCAAAACCATCTCCAATTCCCGTATCCAAACACCATATCCTCTTGCCACACACACGATCGAATCCTCTTGTTAATTGACAATACTTAATACTCCTCTGTCCCCTTACCCTACCTCCTATCTTTCCCCTCCCTTGTGCTATTGTAATACAGTAAATGGATCGGATTCCCTTATAGGAGGCGGGCAAGACTGTCTCTGATCCTCTCACTACGCCTCATCGATCCCTTCTTCACTTCTCCGCTGCGCTGCTTTTTATATCATCTCAGTTCAGAAAGTCAGCGTGTGATATCTGTCCTCGCCTCGTGTTTATACGGCGGTGCGAGAGGGAGGGAGGCAAAGAAGGGAGGAAGAGTGAATGAACAATGAGGTAAACAGACGTAGATGAGTAATGTGTGTGTAGGGAGAGAGAGAGAGTAATGGAGGGAGGGAGAGGAGACGGTGGAGGGAGGAAGACAGCAACAATAGTGATGGTGAGTGTGTGAGGGAGAGAGAGGGAGGGAGGAATACACTAATTGCATCAGTGAAATAGGGAAGGAGGAAATTAAATAAGGACACAAACACACACAGACACACACACACACACACACACACACACACACACACACCACACACACACACACACACACACACAAGCACATACACACACACACAGGGGAACTCCGTAGTGTAAGGGTTAGCATGCTCGGCTCACAACTGAGAAGTCCCGGGTTCGATCCCTGGGCGGAGCGAAGACAGACGGGCGGTCTTCTTAAAACCCGAACCCCTGTCCACCCAGCAGTAAATGGGTACCGGGTGTTAGCCGGGGGTTTGTGACCCGCCTCCCGGGGTGGTGGCTTCGGTCAACACTAAAGATGAATGAGAAAAATAAATGTTGATATGGAGACTTGGCGAAACGCTGCAAACTTGACTTGGATTTATTGACAAGCCATTTCATTTCTGGCTTCCGGATGCTGGTGGTGATGGTGATGATAGTGGTGGTGGTGGTGAGTTCTGTTGTTGTTGAATTGGATTGCTTTTTACAGGTTCGTATATTTGCATGGGTGTGTGTGTATGTGAGTGTGAGTGTGTGAAGAGAGACAATGAGGGAAAAGGGGTGGAGGGAGGGAGAGACTGTCAAGCTCACATGGACGCCCTGGGTGACCTTTTGTGTGTTATGGGCGTGAATATTTCCCCCGCTGACTCCTTGCCTTCTATGCTTTTAATTTTTTTTCTTCATATTTTCTGTCACCTGCAAGTCAGTCACCTTGTTTGAGCCTCCTCGTCAGAAAGTCTCTCCTTTCCTTTCATTCACGTCGTCGCGTGATTCCTGGTCGTACCTTGGCCGGCGGTGTCGTGAGTCATTTCTCGGCGCCAGGCTCGTGCAGCCCCAACACAGGATTAGTTTGTCACCCCGCCATTCATTTGTATCAGCGAGTTTTGTGTGGTTTTCACCGGCCTTTTTGGGGACCCGTTGATCCCAATAATTGAATGTGGCCGTGTCGACAGCGCTGCCAAGGTCGACAGCTGGACGTCTCTATCGCTCGGAGGGAGGGAGGAAGAGAGGAAGGAAGGAAAGAAGGAAGGAAGGAAAGAAGGAAGGAAGGCAGGAAGGGAGTTGTCACATCAGCCACGCCTCTCACTTGTTCTCAGGGACGTATTGCCGGAATCTTGCAACGGCCACCAATTGGTTTCTGTTATATTGATGAAGCTCCTTCTGTGAAATGATCGCTTCTTCCAGTCATTAGTTGGGAAGTAGCGGAGAGGCAGGGTGAAAGGGATGATGCGGGGCGAGACGGGGTTCAGGGGGGTCGCTAGTTAAGGGGTGCCGTGGCGGGGGGGGGGGTCCAGGCGACGATGTATGGTGGGATCCGATTGGGTTTGTTTACCCTGCGGCTCCTGGCTTATCAGGGAAACACTTAGGGCGCGCCGCCCATTGGTAATTAATAGATTTATCGCTTCTTTGTCCTCGCGGGGAAACAGGACGTGGCTCTTCTTGATAGAAACTGTATTTGCAATGCCTTGACCGATTGTGCGTCAGAGAATGAGTGTGAGATAGAGTCCTTGGACACGGTCACCTGAGTCAGAAAGGCGCCTTATAGCGTCACTTTGCCACAACGTCGCCATCCTATTGTAAGTGCCTGCAAGCTTTCGTCAAGCCCTGGCCATCTGCCATAGTGATGAGATGACATCCTAATGTTGACATCGCCAAGGTTGTCACAGATCAACCGGGCGGAACACTGCCAGGCCTCGGCACCAAATTGGATTGCCAGAGAAAAGGAGGGAAAGAGACGGGGTCAGATGGAGGAATGGACAAAACTAATTCACCGGTAAACCCCCCCCCCATTCCTACCTTCCTTCCTCCCTCAAGCCAGCAAGTCTTTCCCGCGCATACACATTATTTTTCTGGCTGCCACCACACGAGTGTCGCTAATCCTCGCATACGCTTGGGCGGGAGCTTCACGGGCAACGCGAAGATAACTTTGTTGGAAACTTTGCTTGACGATTTACCAAGGTGGCCTGTCGCCCAGATACGGGGAAGAAAAACACAGAGTTGCTGTGTTGGAAAAGTGTGGGTTTATCGAAAGCTGAAGGAGGCAGGAAGGGAAGAGGGAAAGGAGGTGAAGGGATCAAGAGGGGAGAGGTGACATGGGGCGTGAAAATGGTGGTGGTGGTTGAGGGTGACCCCTCCACCCAGAGTTCTTATCCTGGAGTGAGTGGTGGCAGGCCAGTTGTTCAGTCCTCGGGCGTTGTCCCTCTTGGCTGATAGTCCTGTCTTGGCTTAGTGGCGCGGCGGCCCAGTCAGCAGGCGTGCGTAGCCCTGGAGAGCAGCCGCGACGGCCTTAAGCACGCTCCTCCGTCACACAGGGGCTGGATTCGAAGGATTCTCACGCCTCCCGCCACCTTGCCCTAACCTAGTGTCCATAACGCCTGCCACCGAGTGATCGTTATTGAGCAGCTATACAGTATTTCCCCGAGTTGTCTGTGTATATATGTATACCCGTCAGGGTGGCTCGGTTGGTAGAGCTGTGGGCTCGCGTGCAGTGTCCCTGTGTTCGATCCCACCAGGTTCCCACCGGGTTCATCCTGGCGTGGTGGCACTTATTAGAGTCAATAACATTGTCGTTGGTACTTGCAAAGTGTCTAGATAAGATCAAAGTATCTTATCTTATGTCTGTGTATATGGCCGGTGACTTACGTGTGTGTGTGTGTGTGTTGTGCTCGGTAACGCGTAAGTGTGTTTAAACTTTTGTTTCACATCATTAATCTTGTCTGGAAAACATTTCATCCCTCTATCAACAAATTTCATTAGATATTCATCATCAATCTTGAGCAACATTTTTAATCTCTACAAGAAATATGTATCTATAATACGCTTCTTCATACTCTTTCTCTTCCCCTCTCTAATTCCCTCATTACGTCCCTCCGTCCCTACCTCCCTTTCTTTCCCATCTGTCCCTCCTTTCCTGCCTCCATCTCTATGCGGCTGTCGCCCATCACCCCCCTTTTTTCCTCCCTCCGCGGGAACTGTTCCAGCTGAGTAAACTTTTGTCTTTGGTTCTCCCCTAATTTCTCCAGCGACTATTCCTTCTTCTCCTCTTCTTTTCTTCCCTCCTCTTCTTCCTCTTCCTCCTTCCCTATCCTATAAAGTTTTAGTTTTTCTTCCTCTTCCATATTTTCCCACGTTTAACTTTTCTGGTGGTTTAAATACCGTGTCAAAAAACACGGTATTTATACGTGTACAACACGAGAGAGAGAGAGAGAGAGAGAGAGAGAGAGAGAGAGAGAGAGAGAGAGAGAGAGAGAGAGAGAGAGAGAGAGAGAGAGAGAGAGAGAGAGAGAGAGAGAGAGAGAGAGAGAGAGAGAGAGAGAGAGAGAGAGCGAGAGAGAAAGAGAGAAAGAGGGAGAGAGAGAGGGACAAAGAGAGAGAGAGAGAGAGAGAGAGAGAGAGAGAGAGAGAGAGAGAGAGAGAGAGAGAGAGAGAGAGAGAGAGAGAGAGAGAGAGAGAGAGAGAGAGAGAGAGAGAGAGTATAAAACTGACAGAAACAGAGACACAGGCATAGAAACACGGATGCTGAGGAAGATATTGAGCAAGGAATAGATTATGAAATAACGAGGAGAAAGTTAGTTCTTGTAAAGTTGAATGACGCGGCGATAATAGTAATAATATTCATCTTATAGAGTGTACTGCATTGCATAATATTTAGAAGAACTCAAATTGTACTTTCGAGAAGTAATGATGATAATAATGATAATTATAATGAGCGAAAGCAACAATGAAAAAAATATATATTAAAAGAAAAACACTTTCCCATCGATAAGAACATTCAAAAGTTACAGGTAGAAAAGGCTCGACGAAGATCGTAGTACAACAAAAAATATTTAAAATAAAGTGCCAAACCTCGCGGCACAGAACACAGCTGTGACCTGGCATATGGCGTGACATACAGATTAGAAGGATTAATTGAGGCTGCAGGATTTTTTACTTTGTTGACTTTGCTGGCTCTGAACCGCTCGCATTCTTAATTTTTATTTTTATTAATAGTCTCATTAAGAAAAGGGAAGGAGGAAAAAACAACATGAGCTTGAAAAGAGTGTATGTAGACTGATTTGTCTTATGTATCAAAGCTGAAAACATTAAATGACAGGAAAGATAAATGAATTCATAATGCCAGTGGCCGCAGGCAAGAGTAATATAAATATACTTAAATAGGATAAAGTTAATACCAAAAATGCATCAAGGAAACATTTAACATTTTCACTATGCTGGCTTTTTTTATACACAGTGACACAAAATACTGTGTAAAAATGTGTGTATTGGACCCAGCCCTTGGAGACCGTCCTTGCCTCGCTCTCGCGTCCTTCCCGTCACACTTACAAGAAGAAACACGACCTGACGTGCTGTTGAAATATTGATGCCTTGATAATATTGGGGTTAAGGTGACGCGGCGACGCAGGTTATCGTTCACGTCTTGCAAGATAACTCGCTTGCTTCTTCACGTATATATCTTGCACGTGTGAGACACTTCATCAGAAAAAAAAGACTCATTATTAGTGTGTTAATGTGTCTTACTGAGCTGTACACACGCCGGGAAGAGTCGGAGGGGAGGGGGAAAAAAAAGGGTGGAGAAATTCATTGTTATCATAATTTGTAAAATTTGGTAGAAATTGCTTGTCCAGACCTCCATGTTGTGATATTTCTTTCCTCTCTGTCGTTCTCTCTCATCTTTGATGTCCCCTTGTTTTTTGGTCTCTTCTTCCTCCCTTTTTGTTTCTTCTCTTCGCTCTTAGTTTTCTCTCTCTCTCTCTCTCTCTCTCTCTCTCTCTCTCTCTCTCGCTCGCTCCTCGTCTCCTCGCTCCTCTCTCTCTCTCTCTCTCTCTCTCTCTCTCTCTCTCTCTCCTCTTCTCTCTCTCCTCTCTCTCTCTCTCTCTCTCTTCTCTCTCTCGTCTCTCTCTCTCTTTTCTCTCTCTCTCTCTCTCCTCTCTCTCTCTCTCTCTCTCTCTCTCTCTCTCTCTCTCTCTCTCTCTCCTCTCTCTCCTCTCTCTCTCTCTCTCGATTCAGTAAATCTTGTATAGCTCCGTTGAAATGCTTTTTGCGTATTTGTTCCAGAGTAGTTTTTTCCTTCCTCGGCTCTTTAATCTGAATCTTTGATGGTTTAATTTCTCCGACTTTTGTTTCAAGTTTCATTGATCTCGGATACTCCCACGCATTCCTTCCATTCAACCCTTTTCCCTCTCTTCTTATTTAATTTATGCTTTTCCGCTTTCTATTAGTGAGTACTAAGCTAGATTTCCATATTTATCTCCTTTTTTTTCGTCCTCACCCTATAAAATCCTCATCTCTCCTCTTTTATTTTACTTTACATTTTTTCTTCTTTTCACTTGTCTTTGTATGCCTTTTTTTCTTCTTCGTTGATACAAATGTGCTTTTGCCTATTTGTCTCCCATTCTTACTCCTTAGTCTCTCTCCTTATTTTACCCTCAATTTCCAACCTTCCCCTCTCTGATCTCTAGTGCATCTCTAACCAGCCACTAGTAGAGTGATCTCTAACCAGCCACTTAAAGCAGTGCAGCATTCCTCCTCCTCCTCCTCCTCCTCCACCTCCTCCTCCTCCTCCTGCTGCTGCTGCTGCTGCTGCTGCGCTGCTGCTGCTGTGCTGCTGCTGCTGCTATCCTGTTCCCAGACCTCAGCGCGGCACGCAGTCCATGACACATTATATTATCCTCGACCAGGTGGATAGATAGATGGAAGACTATAAATCCCGGCAATGGTTGTTGTGCATTAGAGAGAGAGAGAGAGAGAGAGAGAGAGAGAGAGAGAGAGAGAGAGAGAGAGAGAGAGGGGAGAGAGAGGAGAGAGAGAGAGAGAGAGAGAGAGAAGAGAGAGAGAGAGAGAGAGAGAGAGAGAGAGAGAGAGGAGAAGAGAGAGAGAGAGAGAGAGAGAGAGAGAGAGAGAGAGAGTATGTAATATGAGAGAGAAGAGAGAGAGAAAGAGATTTAGTTGAGGACTGATATCAATGAAGAGACGAGAAGGAGAGAGTGTTGAATCAGAGTATATGATGAGGACGGACGTTTATTGAGTGGTGAGGAACAAACTGTAGTGAAAATAGAATTTAGCCCCTGGTTTTAGAAAAATTTTGTATGCAGCGCCGGTATGGGTGTGGAGGTGTGGCAGTCACTGTTTGGCCCGACAACCTCTGTGTCCCAGGCTGGAATCTTGGCCGCCGCTGAGTACCTGGATATCATTTATGTGCTTCCTGCTGACTGTGTGTGTCGTGATGTGGATTCATGTGGAGATATGCTCGGAACGTAACATTGCAATATTCCACAAGACAGGGTTGCCTTTATGAACACAATATGGCGCTTTAAACTCAGGGTAAGAACGATCATGAATATTTTTAAAATGAATAACATCACTAAAACAATATTGAAAAAGAGAAGAGGAAATATCCTTCGAAGAATGAGGGTTTCCTAAAGGCATGTCCTTCTTGCAATAAAAGAAATAAGAAAGCATTATCACGGGATTATCCTTTATTACCTGTGCGTGGTTGTTTAATTTTGGTGCGAAACAAAGATGGGAAGCTTTTTGTGTTGCAGTTGTTTCGGTCCAGTTGAGAGAAATATGTATCAGTAGAAATATATATTAATCAGAATGATAAATTGTACACTGAGTTAAATTGAATATTGGTTTTTTATTTAAAAATTTCGTTAAGCTTTTAGAGAACTTGAATCATTCATCGTCACTCCATCCCTTGCCCCGTCACGGCACATTTTCATCCCTTACCATTCCAGCCAGGATGTTTTTCATCCTTTCCGGCCTTTTTACCTTTTTAAAGTGCGTATTTTATCTTTCTTTAATTCTATTAAAAAATGGCCGCTTTCCCTTGGCTATCCTCCTTCTCTTAAGTACGACCTTATTCATCACAGTTTTACTTTCTTTCTCATAAACACAATTATTCCTCCACGTTCCACATTTCCTCCTAAGCACGATACTTTCCAGGCCATCTTTCCGATTCGAATGTTTTTGTCATCTCGTTCAGCAAGCACATCAGCATAACTGCATGCGATGCTTTCCTCCCAGTCATTGGTATATCTCTTTTTATTGGTGTGTGTGTGTGTGTGTATGTGTGTGTGTGTGTGTGTGTGTGTGTGTGTGTGTGTGTGTGTGTGTGTGTGTGTGTGTGTGTGTGTGTGTGTGTGTGTGTGTGTGTGTGTGTGTGTGTGTGTGTGTGTTATTTACCCATGTCCACGGGAACTGGCTCGCGATCGTCAGTTTCACCCTCTCAGTGCGAGCTTGGAGCTCATTATTACCGATCTTTGGGCAATGCTTGGACCTCACACACCGTACACGCCAATCCCCTTGCTCAATGGGGACAGTAACCGCCCGAAATTGTCATTGAAAAATCCCTGGGAGCAGCGAGGATTCGAACCGCCTACCATAGAATGGGGGACCAGCACGCAATCAACCTGACCATCGCGCGGTGTGTGTGTGTGTGTGTGTGTGTGTGTGTGTGTGTGTGTGTGTGTGTGTATTCGCGCGTGCTTGCGTGCGTGCATGCGTGCGTGCGTGCGTGCGTGCGTGCGTATCACAACTAATAGCTGTCCTGCTTAATTTATTCATCGTTGCATTATATTGTACTTAACATTTTATAAATTTCTACACTTGATTTTCGGATTTGATTTATAAGTGTCTTATATCTTTATTGATATTCGTTAGCCTTTATTGTTTCCGCCGGAAAGTTAGCAAGTTGATATTTTGAATTGTAACTTGAAATTATTGTCAAATATTTTCCACCTAGAATTTTAAGTTCCACAAACTAACATGTACGTATGTTCTCTTAATTTTCTTATTTCCTTTAGGTTTCTAACAATTTATCTCGATCCTTTTCATCTGAATGACAGAGGCAACATTTCACCGCATCAGCAAGGATATATTTATTTTTTATCACTCCTTCTCCTGCAATATGCGTCATTATCCATCGGTGGATCACTTGCTGGAATGACTCTGGATCGTTGAAGTAACTAGGTCGACGCCATTTTGATCCAATAATTAAGAGAGAACAGCAATGAAGCTCTTTTTATCCCGATCTGTATTTCCTCTTTTTATCCCAGAGCGTTAAGTGCGTATTGGAAGGTAATAATTATATGTGTAATGTGTGTGAGGTATCGATTTGTGAGTGTACCAAGCCTGGCTGCCGTGTGTCTGTGTCGGTTTGTGTCCTTGTGTTTGTTTGTGTCTATTTCTGTCTGTATATTCGAACCTGTTCCTGATGTTGTCTCGGCGTCTGTTCCTGTCCCGCCAATCGTGTTTTGTCGCCGCGTGTGTCTGTCTTCCTCACAGTTTGTGTCTAATTTCTTCTCCGCCAAAGTATTATCTGCGACTTTAATATTTCCATGATATGGAGCTGAGCAGAGCTGAGCAGACCTGAGCTGAGAAGGATGACCAAAATTATACAAGGGATGCTTAACTTTAGTTATGAGAAGAGATTGAAGTTATTAAACTTACACTCACTCGAGAGACGCAGAGTAAGGGGCGATCTGATAGAAGTTTTTAAGTGGATAAAGGGATTTAATAAAGGAGAGGTTGTAAAAGTTCTTACGGCTTTTAACCCGCTGAGTACCAGCTAAATATAATAAAAAGTACAACCACAGCCCAGCTGATTTTATTTTTTTTTTTTTATTTAAAAGGAGAAAAATGAAGAAAATTAAAATGATCACTCTTCTCGAAAAAAATTGGGGTTCTAGGGGGGTTGGGCCACCCTCAGAGCATCAGATAATTTAAAGTTTTCGCGCGCCTAGCCCTCAGCTGAGGCAGATGGCAGATGTACGATGTATGCGTCCAGTTTTCGGGTGGCGGTTATTTTCACACCACCCGAGCATCATGTGTTCCTTCATAATTCATATATACTACCGTCTGTATCACATAATGTCATAATAAGTCAATTTAAAGTGTGATAAGTTGACATAGTAAAGTTTTCTAAATGAGGACGTGTGGCAGGAGCGCCCTCGCGTCCCGGTAACCATGGCGACGGGCAGTCATGATGGATTTGTACCCTTTCTATCTGTATCCTTGTGTAGGATGTCCTTTGTCCCTCAGTAAGGACTCATGCGCTTCCCCCGTCCCAACAAGCCTATACTTGAGGGTTGCCACGTATATAAGGCATATCCCATACCAATCTCAAGTCAATAGCTACCATAGAACAGGAGTAAATAAGGTCTAACTAAAGTCGGGCGAAAAAAGTGGATAAGCTCGCGCCTCTAATCCGCCCCCCTCTACCCGCACGGCGTGCCCACGCAGTTGCCGGGTACCGCCACTGTTGCCCCACATTAAGGAGTGCCCCATACCATTTTCAGGCCACTCCTTACCATAGAAGCCGCGTACCAGATTTTTAAATGGCGGACGCA
The DNA here is from genome assembly GCA_016584305.1 of Chionoecetes opilio. Classification (NCBI taxonomy): domain Eukaryota; kingdom Metazoa; phylum Arthropoda; class Malacostraca; order Decapoda; family Majidae; genus Chionoecetes; species Chionoecetes opilio. The sequence continues at coordinate 134,816 of JACEEZ010020198.1, forward strand.
CAGGGTGCGTCACTGGGACTGGGCGTTGCATACATACTGGACGCATCACGTGCGTCGCTGGTATCCAGCGGGCTAACCAGGGTAGAACAAGAAGTAACGGATTCAAGCTGGAAGGGCGTAGATTTAAAGGAAATAGGGAAAAACTGGCTCACAAATAGGGTGGTGAATGATTGGAATTGACTCAGTAGACAGGTAGTTAGTGCGGAATCATTGGGGAGCTTTAAAGAGGGGCTGGATAGGTTCATGGATGGGATTGAAGGTGGATGTAGGTAGTGTTAGGTGACAGGAACTACCACGTGTAGGCCTCGCGGCCTCTTGTAGCTTCCTAATTTTCTTATGTTCTTATGATATTGTCACGTGTCTGCTGCCACCTGACCTGTCTATATACCCCCCATCCCCCCAACACACACACACACACACACACACACACCACACACACACACACACACACACACGAGAACCAGCATCCTCCCTTATTTCTGTACTTTTACTGATCGTACGTTGAAAAATAACGAGGATTTACCGACATAATTAAGTGACAGGGAATAAACGCTGCCGACCCCCCCCCCCCGTCTCCGCCCTGTCCTCCGCGCGGCTTATCGTGTACTGTACGTGTGTCTGTCTGGGGGTAATTTCCCACCTGGCTTAATGTCGACTTCAATGCTACAAATGGCACTGTGAGAGATGGCTACGAGTTATGTGTTGGTCCCCATGGCTCCGGTACCAGAAACATTAACAGTTCTCTGCTTCTGAATTTTGTGAGGTCCAGAAGGTTGAGAATTGCAGGTTCTTGGTATCAGAGACCAGAGCTGCACCACTGGACATGGTATAGTAATGCCGGAAGGGTAGCTAGGGAGATCGACCACATCGTCGTTAGTGCTCGTTTGAGATCCTCCAGAACTGCAGGGTTTACCGGAGTGCTGAGTTCTTTGCAACTGATCACAGACTTGTTGTTGCTACACTTAAGTTTCATGTCAAATCCAGAAGAATCTTAAGAGGTAACCATACTATGTTTCATCTTGAGAAGCTGAAGGACTTGACATGTGCCCATGAGTATGCAGTGACAGTCTCAAATCGGTTTGATGTGCTCGGTGCCCTCAAGGATCCTGTAGAGCTGTGGGATACCTTCAAACGTGAAACTCTACAGGCTGCCAAGGAGTGTATTGGGGAGCACCCGAGGCCAAGGCGTGGTTTTGTCTCGACGGAGACGCTGGAGAAAATCGAGGAAAGTCGAGCTGCCAGGCTTGTTGGGAACCAGGACCAGCACAGGGTTTTGTCACGCAAGACTAGAACCCTCCTGTGGAGAGACAAGGAGAGGTATGTCAGGAGTCTCGCTGAGGATGTCGAGGGTCATTTGAACGCTAATGACCTCCGACCCGTCTACCGAGCCCTGAAGAAGCTCCGTTCCAAGTCTCCATTTTGGGCGAGTGCTATTCGAGCAGCAGATGGGAGCCTCGTGTCGGACATGGATGGGCAGATTGCTCGTTGGGCTGAGTACTTTGGGCTGTTGTTCACGGTGGACCCTCCAATTTCTTGGCCCAGCAGCTTCACACCACGAAGTTACGAGCAGTGGATGCCGATCCTCCCATTGACGAAACCGCACCCTCTCTTAACGAAGTCAGAGAGGCTGTAGCAAAAGTGAGGAGTGGAAAGGCAGTTGGTGTCTGTAATATCAGTGCGGAACTCCTCAAAGCTGGGGGTGAGGCCTGGATCCGCGGGTTGCATGCTGTCCTGACTGCCGTGTGGCAATCAGGTACCATTCCTCCTGACTGGAAAAGGGGGCTGGTCGTCCCTATCTGGAAAGGGAAAGGGGACCATCAGGACTGCAATAATTACCGCAGTATTACACAGCTCAGCGTGCCAGGCAAGGTGCTTGCCCATCTATTGCTGACACGGATCTGCAGTCATCTGCTGATGCATCAGAGGCCTCAGCAGTCTGGGTTCACGCCTGGTAAGTCAACAACGGACCGTATCTTTCGTGTCCTGGTGGAACACCGACGTGAGTTTCGACAGGGGATGCTTGCAACCTATGTTGATCTCAAGGAAACGTTTAACTCAGTGCATCGTGAGTCACTCTGGGATCTTCTGCGACTTCGCGGGATTCCTGCAAAGACTATTGGTTTGATGACTGGTCTGTACTCTGGGATTGAGTGCTGTGAAGTGTGGGGGAGGTGTATCCAGCTTCTTTCATATTAATACAAGAGTGAGACAAGGGTGCTTCATTGCCCCATCACTTTTCAATACATGTACGGGCTGGGTATTTGGCAAACTTTGTAGATCAAAGTGATTGTGGAGCATCCCTCGGCAACACCAAGATCACTGATCTTGATTTTGCCGATGATGACAATCGTTGCTGAGTCGCTGGAGGTCCTGGTGATGGCTCTCGAGGCGCTGCACGAGGAGGCAAAGCCTTTGGGACTTGAGGTCTCCTGGCTAAGGACCAAGGTCCAGGTGTTTGGAGACTTACTCGAGTGTATGGTATGGAAAGTTTTACATACTTTGGTAGCTCAGTCCATAATGACGGCGGGTCACGTCAAGAAGTCTTACGGCGGATTTGCATAGCCCACGGTGCTATGGACTTGCTCAGCAGGAGTATTTGGCGCTGTCGGTACCTGTGCAGGAGGACAAAGATCCGGCTTTTCAAGTCGCTTGTGATCCGTGTCTTACTCTATGGTTGTGAGACAT
>JACEEZ010020198.1:140000-145000 GCA_016584305.1 Chionoecetes opilio
TTTCCCCTCGCTCGCTGCTAATCTTGTCTGTAATGGTCACGTCATTGCGCTAAACATTCTCATTTATCAGTGAATACGTGTTAAATAAATCGCAAAAAAACTGTTTGAATTATATTTTTGTGTAAATTATAGTTTCCTCTGTATTATTCATGCATATGGTGCACTATCTATTATCTTATTTTTGTTTGTAATAGAGTCGGAATTTTCATCAGTGCTTTTAATGAATCTTCATTTTGTTTGGGGTACAAGTGTATGTTAAATATTGCCTTTGAGTGTGGGGGCATGTGTGTGTGGGGTTTTTTTTAATGTTATTATTGCGTGTGTAGATCATTATTATTTTAGATAATTAGATTTAGATTATATATATGATTAAATAATATGAAATATGGAAGAAAAAATATGAAACAAACTAGGAAATAGACGTCCACACTAAAGATGTGGAACGTGTCCAAGCTCACACAGGCTAAAGTCAACTTTTTAAATACCCTCACCTTAAAATACTGTCTGTCTACTAAAAGTAAAGTAACCAGTAAAATAATATTACTTAAAAAAAAATGCCACATGTTGATCTAGACGAGCGAAGCGAGCTTGAACACCTATTTATGCCGAATTCATTCTTTGGTACTAAATAGGTTGGTGAATCTGTCATAATATTTTATAGGCTTGTAAAATGTTTACTCCACGAATGGGGGCAAGGAGGCTACAGGCGCAAAGGAAGAAATTTGGCTCAGAAGGTTATATTTCGTCTCTTAACTCATTTATGCAGGAACTATTCACTATCTGAGAAACAAATAAGAGTCAATGTATGTCTAATGTATTTTTATTTACAGATTATTCGCGTAAAACTGCTTATTGTCCATAATAGTTCATGCATAAATTAGTTAAGAGACGAAACATAACCTTCTGTGCCAAATTTCTTCCTTTGCGCCTGTAGCCTCCTTGCCCCCATTCGTGGAGTAAACATTTTACAAGCCTATATGACAGATTCACCAATCTATTTAGTACCAAAGAATGAAATCGGCTGAAATAGGTGTCCAAGCTCGCTTCGCAAAAAAAAGATTTGCGAATTATTCGTTTGAAATACGTAATCGGCAACTCGTCACCTCAGGATTCCCACGAGCCAATCAGAGGCCTAGCTACGTTGTCAGCCAATCAGCGTTCAGGAACCACTGGGCGGCCATGTTTATTTATTATCCCAAGATATACGACATATTAAGAGAAATAAGTGAATTTTCCCTTTAGAGAAACTCAAACACGTAGAGAAAATTAAAGCTAGCTCACTTCCCAAAGTAATTTTAGATAAGAAAGGGGTTTTAAAACGTGAGCAAATTAGATTTAGCTCACTTCAATATAGATTTATTTAAGGGGGAAAAATAAGGCGAGTTTTTACCTTTAAATATATTATTTAGTGACAATTTTTTAGGACAATGGGAGTATTGCTATTGATAAATAATGGTGGACGATAATACATTGCCGAAATATGAGCCTTTCAGGGGAAATATTCTCCAGAAATTTTGACTCATATTTTAATGCCGGTAAATGGAATATTTAAAGGGTTTTTTCGTAAGGTCTCCCGCTAAATACTACAGAGACGTACCGGGGGGTTTAAAACCTTGATGTTTTTGATCCTAGGTTCGAGCCCGCTTCCGAGGGGGATTAGCATCTAGGACCACTGGGCCCCGCGCCGTACCGTGGCCGGGCGGTACGGGGATGACCCCGTTATAGTGGACGAGAACTGGCTTTCGCTCTTTGGTCAGACACACACAATGGGGGGCTAAACCCCACTCTTAAACCCCTTCGCTTTTCCCCATACACCACACCTGTCACTAAACACACCCCGTACGGCTTCACAACACACCTGTCGCCGTGTACACCTAAATAAATGACTTGGAAGTTTTGACGGGCGTCGAAAAGTTTCCGTCAACCTTCCGTTTAGGCTGCTAAAAAAAAAAGAAGAAAAAAAGTGATCGGGTATCCCTAAGGGGCTTAAAAAACTTCTCCTGGTCGAGTGGTTCCAAAAAATGGCCCTATGATGGGATTCCGCCCCAGGGGGCGGGACCCATCGCGGGGGCAGACAGACGAAAGACGACAACACACTTTCGCTTAATTAATTATTATATATATATATATAATTATTAAAATAAAATTTTAATAATTATATTTATAAATTTTATTAATAAAATTATATTATATAAATTATTAATATATATTTTAAAATATTATATATAAAATTATATATATATTAATATATATAAATATAATATATATAAATTAGGGGCGCCGTATAACAAAAAAATTCTTTTTTTCAACTTTGGGATGCCAATTTCCAATGTAAAATGGAAAATTTTAAGCCCCATTTTATTCTTCCATTTTGCATTTTAGCAATTCTTTCTATGCAAAATCGCACTTTATATTGCAAACCCTTATCGAATAAAGCTTAAATGAGTAGCAGTGTCCCGGGTTGGTCCCGTTTTTTTTGCATCATGCACCAATATGAGTTTCCAAATGACTAGGGTGGGAAAGCTCTTTTGATAGTTGTTTTCATCAGGCACTACATTACAGTGTCACAGCCTCTACTTGGCCTCGAACGTGTCCGTCATGTCCTTCTTAGACCTGAAGCAGGGGATGGTCGCCGGTAGTGGGCCCGAGGCCCGGATTGAACCCGTTCTGGCCTGATGCCCCACCACTGAGCCGAGCCTCTGTCACCTGCTTCACGGACTCTTTCGGTGCTCTGAGTGTGGATAGATAACTCCGGAACCGCGTACGGCTTGACAGGTTCTCCTGGATCTGACCCGGACCGTTGAAAGGTGAATGCCGGCATCGTGCACCTGGCCAGGTGCCAGTGATCAGTGTCTGCAAGCTGGTGGCTGACCAAGTTCAGCTTGGGTTGATGCGAGGTCTTACACTGGTTGTCCCATTACTCCTCGCCCAGTCCCTCAGCTTTAAAATCTGGGTCATGCGTGAACCTGCGGTCGCCTCACTTGACTCTCCAGCAGACTGAGAGGAGGACACATTCTGAGTGTGCGAAAAACAAAAAACCATGCTCCTGTCGCCCACGTAGAAGGTACAGCTGTTGGACTTTTTGGGCTGCGACCAGTCCTCACTCTGACTTGGTGAGAGGGATGTGCTTGGGGCCGCCGTCCTCTAGTCTGTGGTGAAACCTTGATGTCGTAGTAGAGTTTGAAAGGTACACCTGCAGGGCAAGTACTTGGACTAGGATTTTCCATGGTGTCAGTTCTTTGCCAGTCAGTCCATGCTTTATGGTTCCACATGTACACGAGCGACTGGGCTGTGGGAGGCCATATGGAGTGGGAACACCTTGCCACCACTTTATCTCCTGCAGCCAGACGGAGAAAACGCCCCGCTTCACCAGCCGGATCAAGTGGTAGGAGACCTGCTGGTCAGGTGGACATGTTGACCAGGCTATACTTCGGTATCTCCGTGAGATCTTCACGCCTGGCACTCCTTTGAAACTTGCGTTGTACTGCATCTCACTCACGCTGGACAGCAGACTGCACACTGGACCGGTGAAGCCAGTGTCAGATGAAGGTAAGCCCGTCGAATCGTCGATGCTGGTGATAAGGTGGCGCAGGGGCAACTCGTTTGTGTGCAGACACACATATACTCCCAGAAGAGCTGGTCCCAGCATCTTCTCCAAATGGCGTGAAGCTACCACCTATCCACCCGTGTTGACCTAGTTGAGTCACCTTGCAGTACGATCAGTGAGTGGTGGAGTTCGTATGCACCAGCAGTATCATAGAGAGCCTGAGCCACCTTGAACGCAGCTCTCAGGTGCACCCGGGTCCTCGGTACAAAGTGCCAAAGGTACCTTCCAGAAGCTCCTCTGTCACTGACACAGTCCTCCCTGATCAACCTTGGGTGCAGCTTCCCATAGCTTCGGGCACATCGCCCTGGTCTTGTCCTTCCTCCCATCTTAACCCAATCCAGCTATTTGGGGGTACCTGGTGCTTCCCCTGCGTCAACGGTCCTGGCCGATGCCATGGGCATCCTGCCTGGCCCTCCCAGCTTGTCTAGGATCGCCAGACCAGGACGACATGTCTGGAGAGAGGTGGCCGTCAGCGATGTCATGGCTCATGGAGGAATCCAGAAGCCAAGGCAGCAGCAGCAGTGGGACGAACGTCGAACCGGATGCTTAGCCAGCGCCAGGGTCCGGACTGGCAATGTGTTTTTCTTGCATCTGGCCTGTCCAAGTACTGCATGACAAGGGTGCCAGGGACCCCAGCCTCTCCATGAGCAGCGGTCTACAGTATGGACAGCCTCCTGTTGCCTCCTGTGTCTTTACTCTGAGTGGCAGGATAAGTGAACGACTCATCCGTACCATCCTCAGGAATACTGGTGATCTTCAGTCTGGCCCAGGAAAATCTGCTCCTGCAGCTCAAGACGTCTGACCTTTCATCTTTCTGCTTCTGCTTCTGAGCTTAGCCTCCTCCTTCCAACTGCTTTCTCGTGCTGCTTTCACTGTCTATGCGTTTTTTTTTTCATTTTGGTCTACCCCTGTGTCATTATCCTCCCCTGTCACTATCCTCCCCAACTTTGATCCTCTGGTAGGTACAGCCACTCCAGGTCTAAGTAGGGACTTTGCGGCCAGGGGCATTCACACTGCACGTGTCTCTCGCGTGGCACAGCTGGGGGTTGGAGCAGTGGGATTCCTTGGTACTGCAGAGGAAAGATCATGGGAGCGCAGGCCGTTATGTCCACCACAGCCTGTCCCATATCTTCTCCACGAATTCTTTACTGCTTTAAGCTGCTCTGTCTCACCACTTCACTAAACCTTCTTCAAAAAATTATCCACATTCTGGTCACGGACTGGTCACTAAACAACCACTGAGGTTGCCAACTGGGCGTTTTATTTCTTCCCTGGGCAAGCACCATGGGGTCAGATCCTTCGCCAATGCTCTCGCACTGGGTACCCACGCTTGTCAAACCCCTCCCGGATGCCGCCTGAGTCTTGGAGAAGGATTCCCCTCTTCATCACGCCG
>JACEEZ010020198.1:150000-157500 GCA_016584305.1 Chionoecetes opilio
TCCCTTTCCACTCTTCCCTCCTTCTTATCCCTCCTCTCCCTGCCTTTCTCCCCTCATTCCTCCTTCCCCTCCCTTTTAACTCTCGTAGTAAATGGATCTCCAGGGATTCCCTCTTCTTATCTTTGCTTACCTTTATATTTCCTTCATTCTTTCTTTCCTCCCTTCTGTCCTGCCTTCATTCCTTGACTTATTTTCGTGGATTTTTGTTTTCTTTTATACTTTTCATATTTGGTATTTAACAAAAGTTCTGAAGTGCTGAATTGTTGTAGAGTGAGAAGAATGCGGTAAGAAATATGAATAGCTGTACTTAATAAATTTTTTCGTTTTTTTTATTTGCTTTCAAAGCCTAAAATATGCACTGTGGCGCAGATTGAGTTGCACCATTTCAGGTTGTAACCATAGCGCGCACGTGTCCAGAAAAAAAGGAAAGGCTTCGGTCTTTATGGCTATCAACTGACAAGGTTATTAAGCCAGACATCAAGCATTTCATGCACTTATATCCTTACACCAGAACGCGGGTGCCAAGTCGGAGCTTATATTTTATAAGGAGTACCTATTTTAGTTCTAGGTACGAACAAGCTATGGAAAATATACTTTACCTAAGGATATCGTGTCCAGAGCTGCACCGTAATAGCAATAATGGTAATATGACTCACGGCTGCATTCTTACTTCAAGCAAAATTATTTCTTTCAAACGTTATCATTTCTTGTATTACTTATTCCACATTCATCAAAAGAATTATCACCCTCTGTCCTCCTAAAGCTGTCATTGTCCTACTCTTCGTATGCTTTCTTCATCTTTTAGTGTGACTCCGGTTCTTGCCTTTAACTTTCTTTTCTTTTCCGAGACCCACTTTCCCTGCCCTCGCCCTGCCTCTTTTCCCCCTCACAGTATTTCCCTCAATGTACACAGCTCCTCCTTCCTCAGCTCACCTCAGGCCGGGAAACTAGGACAAAGTGTTGCTACCCTGCTCATGGACTCCAATATTTATCTCTTTTACTCCCTTCTTCCCTTCTTTGCCCCTTCGGAGTCCATTAACCATCGAGGGAATGGGGAGAAGAAGGCAAGAATGAAAAGGAGAACATGAGTAATGATGATAAATGATCAAAGGTAATGCAAAGAGACTTCAATTCCACACTTCATGAGGTGCATAAGGGTTCAGATCCTATTTCACAGTTTGCTCACACCTGTCTTTCTTCCTCTTCCCTTCGCTCTATTTCACTCTTTCCTCCCTCCCGATCCCTTGTGTCGCTCGGTGTCTTCTCTTGTCTTTGTCTCATTGTCCCACGCGGCGGAGCACCCCGTTGAGCCACATGCGGTGCCCCTGCGCTGCGAGCCTCTGGATGTGGCCCAGAATGGCGATGGTGAGCCGCACGTTGTCCGCTGGTGGGCGCGGCTGCTGGAGGACCTGTAGGGCAGACCTGGAGTTGGAGTGGATCACCATTGTCTCCTCCTGAGGGTGGCAGGCGTGCTCCAGGGCGTGCTGGATAGCCACCAGCTCCGTCTGCAGAGTGGAGAGTGGGCGTTCTCCAGGACAGCACTTTACCGCTGGTAACCACCGCCGCGCCAGTCGTGTCTCTCTCAGGGTGGACCAAGCCGTCAGTGTAGTACACGGCGCTTCCCGGGATGTTTGCCTCTGCCACCTCCCTCAGTGCGTGCTGCCTTAGCTGCTCCGGCATGCACAGCGCCTTGCTGGCCGGCAAGGCGGTAATGATGAACTCCGTCGTCGGGGGTTGCCACGGGGGCGGAGCTACGTAGGTGGCGGCAGGGAGGTTGGGTCCTTCCTGCTGCAGCTGGTTGAGGTGGAACAGGTGGTTGGTGGCGTGGGTCGCCCTCCAACTTTATGTTGAGTCATAGGGAGTTATCAGGAGGAGGAGGAGGAGGAGGAAGAAGAAGATGAGGAGAGTGAGGAGGAGGAGGAAAATGTAGAAGTATGCAACATGAGTGTATTGCTATATTACTCATGGTACTTCTCCTCCTCCTCCTCTTGCTGGTGCAGGCGCCGTGATCGCTCGTCTTTAAGGGAAAGGTCTTCTTAATCCTGCTATCAAGGCATCTACGAACTTTATTGCCGCGATTCTCGTCGTTCTTTTGCGTCACATATTTGATGTTTCAGTGACTCATGCCGGGACAACCTTATTACTCACATGATCGACAGTGTATGATCTTTATCACGAAGGTGTAAGCTCCTTTGCTCCTATGTGTGTTCCTTTTTCTCTCACACTTTCTCGCGCGGCCACTTTTGCGAGTGTGGTTACCTATACCTCACGTGTGTTTTCTAATTCCCTGCATTAATTAAGCAGGTATTATCTTGCATATCTCGCCTATAAAGGCTTTGCTCCGAGCTTGCAAGGCTTCGCTGGGCGTCTAACTATTCATTCATAAATATGTAATCTAATAGTATGTTTCCTCCGTATCTTTAAAGATAAGCCGAGTTTCAGACCTTTGAAAACTCTATTGTAATATTAATGAATGTAAATGCACTACAGACTCGCTGTATCATTATTAACTGGTCATTGCCTATGATGTTGGTACACTGATAACAGTGATAACAATGATGATAATTGTTGCATTAAGGCTATTTCCCCTCGGCCTCCAGCACGTGGCTCCCCCCCCCCCCGCCAGCAGTGTTCCCACCTGTCCGGGGCGTGGCACCCTTCATGGCCCCGGTGCCCTTGGTGAGAGCCGCGGCTTCTGCCTTGCCCCGGCCCTGACTGTCGATGCGATGGCCGGGATGGTGCAGGCCAGCGAGGAGAGGCCGCAGGCTGGGGGGAGGGAGGCACAGGGTCAACATTGGGGAAGGCCCGGCCGGGATTTAAGATGGGAGAGCAATGTTAGGGCACAAGGCAAGGGGAAGCGAGGATGTTGTGCAGGTGAGGGTGTCAGTAGGGGGATTACAGGGGCCTAAGGCTCGTTATATTACTAAATGTTCTATTTGGGATCTCAGAATAACGGGTATCATTATAGTATGTCTGTAGAATTGTAGAGTATATCTAAGGATGTATGTATTTAATAGAGGAAAGGCTTATGTATCACGTGTTTAACTGTGAGAATTAATGGTGGTTGGAAGAGGACGATCAGGAAATATTTGGTGTTGTTTTCTCTATGTTGTGGCAATGAAATAGTTGAGTTGTGAAAATAATCATAAACTAAACTAGAGATGTTGTACTAAGAGCCAAAGCGAGCCCAGTCTTCCGCCACGAATGCAACTTTGTTATTTTGTTTGCGTGCGTGCGTGCGTGCGTGCGTGCGTGCGTGCGTGCGTGCGTGCGTGCGTGCGTGCGTGCGTGCGTGCGTGCGTGCGTGCGTGCGTGCGTGCGTGCGTGCGTGCGTGCGTGCGTGCGTGCGTGCGTGCGTGCGTGCGTGCGTGCGTGCGTGCGTGCGTGCGTGCGTGCGTGCGTGCGTGCGTGCGTGCGTGCGTGCGTGCGTGCGTGCGTGCGTGCGTGCGTGCGTGCGTGCGTGCGTGCGTGCGTGCGTGCGTGCGTGCGTGTGTGTGTGTGTGTGTGTGTGTGTGTGTTTATTTTATGCTGAACTGTTGTGTAGCGCGATGTTTTTTTAGGTTTTAGTATGTTTTTTTAAGCGATTCAGTCTCTTAATTATTCTCTGTAGCTTCTTGTGACTCCGTACAGAACGCGGCTTCTTTTTTATGCGTTACTTTTTTCCAGCCGAGTTTGTTATGACGTTACTATAATATTCAATATACTACTACCAATATAATACTTATACCAAGGGTAAAACAAGTATGATGTTCCTACTGCATGTCCGTACAGAAGAGAGTAAGATTAGTATATCAGCAGTCATTTCCATCACACACACACACACACACACACACACACACACACACACACACACACACACACACACACACACACATACACACACACCACACACACACGTTTGTGTGTGGTCAGATGTTCTTTACTTACTTGTTATTTTGCCAAAGAATAAATATGGCAGAGCTTGATAAGAATTCCTTGAAAAAGTCCCTAGGCAAATGAGGTAACAAGCCAAACTTCTGCAAGTCCTCTTGTAAACAAAACAAATTTCCTCTCCTATTTTCTTCATTTTAAAACAAACATTGTTGAATGTTTCAAGTTTTCCTGCAAAGTAAGTAACAACACTAGCATAACAAATGTTGATCCATTAACTATCCTTGTTAGATCTTGATGAAATGTTGATCTTCTCATAATTTGCCTGCGAATCATAGTTATAGCAGGAAATTAGATTACAGAGACGCTTTTATTCCACTCATTAGTAGTCCTCATGCATGTTAATCTATATTGTTCGTAGAAAAGAAAGTCGACGGATAAAACATGATAATAAATTACGACAACGCAGCCGACGCACATGACAACGCAGCTGAGCCTGTTACTGCAGACCAATAAAACAAAGTTGATCTTTTCGTCGATGTTGGACACAAACGTTAGTTATGCTTCACAGGGAACTAACAGGATCTTCCCATGCACCTCTAATCCCCCACCCTACCCTATCGACTCTCTCTCTCTCACTCTCCCTCTCTCTCCCCATTCCGAGAGAGAGAGAGAGAGAGAGAGAGAGAGAGAGAGAGAGAGAGAGAGAGAGAGAGAGAGAGAGAGAGGAGAGAGAGAGAGAGAGACAGCGTTAGGACGTCCATGTGGGCCTCCCCGTGTTTTCCTGCCCCTTTGGGCATCAAACACCCAGTACGGACATCTAACATACCTCACCGTTAGCGCAAGGTAAAGTTTATCCCAGTGCGACAATAGTGTGAGGACCAAGTGTCTAATCTGTGACCGTTTTCTGCTAAATTACAATACATTACTGTGGCTGTGGTGTTGGAAGTTGGAGCAGAGTGGGTTTGAGTGAGGCACCGTGCCGCCCCAGACCTAACCGCAGCTCGGTGACCTTGACCACTCCCCCCCGCCCTTGTCCCCCCCCCACCCCCACCCACCCCTTATAGCCGCCCCAAGCACACTCTCTCCTCTCTCTCGCATACACACCTCGCCTTATACCATACCATACCCAGCCCCATGGCTTATGCTATGCGCTCGGAGGCCACTGCGTCGCCCAATGCGACCAGGAATAGATTTACGGCCCTAGTTGACGAATGCGCGGAGGAAGGGGATGGGAAGACTGACGTCCCCCCTAGGGACACACGCGAATGTTACGGGTGGCGCATAAAAAATAGGTAGAATCTGGGCAGGATGCTGCTACCAGGGACACACTCCTAGAGACAGCTAAGATATGCGGGATCATGAGGAAGGAAACACGCGGCGAGTACTGGAAGCAATTTGCAAACAAAGTGGGTAATTGTAATAATGTCTCTGAAATATGGAGGGCAGTTAACAAAGTCAGGGGGAAGAGAGTCAACTTTGTGGCACACCCACACCCAGAGAAGGTAGCAAATGAGCTTATAACAAAGTGGGCATATGAGGCTAGTGCTGCCAGTCTTCCTCAGACTGTAAATGATGCGGTAGGAGAATGGGAGGTTGAGAGGAGATCCTCTATCCTTACTGCCTTAAACGTGGGAGATGAAACAGATGCGGATATTACACAGGATGAATTGTTGCGAGCCATAAAACACGGAAAATCTACTGCTCCAGGAGCTGATGGTATTAGCTATGAAATACTTAACTGCTTGGCTAGTATACACGACGGACCATCGTTACGACTATTTAACATGAGTTTTAGGGAAGGAAAGCTGCCCAAAGCATGGAAGGAGGCGATCATAATCCCTGTCTCTAAGGTCAGTGGAGGCTATAGACTGATATCATTAACAACATGCTTTTCTAAAATGATGGAGAGAGTCCTCTTGGAGAAATTAATATATAAAGTAGGCGACGACACCAGCGATAATCTGTTTGGTTTCATTAAGGGGAAGGGAACAGCTGATGCTGTTACAAGGTGTTTATCCCATGAGTCTGATTACTGCCGCGTCTTTATAGACTTAAAAGGCGATTTTGACAAGGCCATGGGTGAAGTTATACTGTATGAACTTGCTACTATGGGTGTGGGTGGCAGGCTCCTCCACTGGATAGGCGATTATCTCCATGGCAGGAAGGCGAGAATCCTGTTTCAGGGTTCTTTGTCTGACCAGAAAGCATTTACTCTTAGTACTCCTCAAGGTGGTGTATTAAGCCCCATGTTATTCAATATTTTGATGAATAAAGTTGGCTCTTTAGAGCTATCTCACAATGTAAATGCTGTGATTTACGCTGACGACATCCTCCTTCAGAGAAGAGATGTACATAAAATGCAAATTGCCCTAGACAAGTTCACGATTGTGACCCAGAGAATGGGTCTCGTGTTAAATGAGGAAAAGACAGAGTTCCAATGTCGAGCAGTTGGGGACATACACCTAACTGTCAACAACAAAAACGTTGCAAGAGTGAGATCCTATAAGTACCTCGGAATGTATGTAGGATACTCCGCTGATAGTAAAAATGCGGAGCTAACCCACCTGGTAACGCAGTGTAGGGCGCGACTCCAACCCATGAAAGCTTTATCCTGGAGTAGGAATGGTGTCGGAGTTCCTGTGCTGAGGACCATGTACATCAGCACTATCAGGTCTTTAATAGATTACGCTAGCCCTCTTCTCTCTTGCTTTGGCTCGGGAAGGATGGAAAAACTTGAGAAGCTGCAAAACACTGCCATGAGGATCATCCTCAACTGCCCTAAAAATGCGATGGTAGACTGCATGAGAATGGAACTCAGCCTCCCTGCTCTCATAGACAGGGTCTCCCAAGTTAACTCGGCAGCTGCCGTAAGGCATATGAGGGCCAAGGGAGGGGCCACATTAGTTGATAGTGTCACCACTGGACATGCTGGGCTCACAACTTTTAGGAAACAGGGCCGGAGAGGATATTTAGCTACGCTAGTGGCAGAGATAGATAGGTATGACCTGATGAACAGCTGTGAAACACAGGGACGACATAAGAGGCTCCCTCCGTGGCAGGACACACAAGTAACCATAATAATATCGCAACTGGATAAGAAAAAGCACATGTATGCTCTACATAAACTTAAATACATTTTTTTGGAGAAAATTTCACCTTTCTGGCAGGCGAACAGTACACATGTGTGGTGTGACGGGTCTGTCATGGAGAGTGGCAGGGCCGGGTGTGATATTCTGGTGAGGCAGTATGATGTACATGGCGTGGTCATGGACACCCATCATGCTTATAGACTGTCTGATGCTATTTCCTCCACTCAGGCTGAGCTCTCTGCCATACTCCTTGGCCTTGGGAAAGTCAATGATGGTGGTGGGGACACATATTTTTATGTAGACAGCAGGGAAGCTCTGGAATCCCTCAGGAGTCCACACCCTGTTTTTGAGGAGATAGTGAACGAGTGTATGGGTATTTTGCAGGGCATTGAAAGGACAGGTAGATCCGTGACCTTCATTTGGGTGCCATCCCATGTAGGGATAACTCTCAATGAAAGGATGGGTGACATCGCCAAGCAGGCAACGTGCAGGGACTCAGTAGATATCCAGGGCACACTGTCCATGAGACAAGTCAAGA
>JACEEZ010020198.1:165000-233465 GCA_016584305.1 Chionoecetes opilio
GATATAAAGATAATGCAAGAATATTTTATGTTGCAATATACAGCCTGTGACCTATTGGTAACATAATTTTCAAATAATTTTAGCGATACACCTCTGATTCCGATTTACTTTAATTTATCCAGTAGTATGTGATGATTTATTGTACCAAACGCTTTTGACAAATCCCTAAAAAAATCCTACAACATGTCATTTTCTTTCCAAGCAGTTATATATGTTATTGGTAAACTGTAGTATTGCAGACTCTGTTGAATGGTTAGCACGAAAACCATGTTGATATACAGAGAGTAGGTTATTGTTCTCCAAATAGTTTTCCAAGCGAGTGGATATAGCTTTTTCAAATATTTTGTTGAATGCTGGAAGTATTGATATAGGACGATAGTTTTTGATATTACTCCTGCTACCTGTCTTGTGTATAGGGATCACTTTTGCCGTTTAATTTGTTCAGGAATATTTCAGTTTTTTAAGTAAGGTTGATGATGTGAGTCAAAGCTGTAGATAAAAATGTGGAGGTTTGTCTTATAATTTTAGGAGATATATCGTCATATCCAGGTGTATCAATTTTAAGGGTGCATAAATAGTCATTTATTTCCTTATGGTTTGCTGGACATAAATACATTGCGAATAAAGGAGGATCATTCAAATAGCGAAGGTAATCTTCATTTGGTATATCTTCGTGGCTGTTTTGAATTTAGATTATTAAATTTATTTGAAGTGTCAGGGCAGAATGGTTTTAACTCAATTGTATGATCATTTAAGTGAGAATTTCTACCAAGTACTGAATTTATAGATTTCAAATGAGATTTAGGGTTACCTTGGTTTTCATTTAACATATCTGTGATATTTATTTTTCGCTGCTCTTAATATTGATGTTAATTTATTTCTGTAGTGTCTGTATTGTTCTCTATATGTTAAAGGCCATTTACTTGATAGTCGTTTTAACCGTTTTCTTTCTTTTATGCTGTTTCGCAAAGGTGATGAATCATATGGACTTCGTTCTTTCTTTGCATTCATTCTAATTCTTTTTACAGGGAAAAGTTTCTGAAATAAATTATCAAATATATTGAAGAAAAATATTATGACTCATTTGGGCAGTTTGCCTCTTAAGACATCGGTCCAGCTTTCCTCTGAAAGATCATTACTAATGTTCTGTAGCGCAGTCTGTGTTAAGACTCTTTTGTTGATATATTCTTGTTTGCATTTACGTGTAATGTGATCTGTGAACTGAGAAACGACTGGAAAGTTGTCTGTGATATCTGTCTGTATTATATAATTGTTAATGTTTGTTTCTGGTTGCAACACCCAAATATGGCCAATTAAAGTGGCAGAGGCACCTGTTATTCTTGTCGATCTGGTGATTAAAGGAAAAAAGGAGACATACATTATATTGATAAACTCAAAGACATACCTATCATAATGTTTTAACAAATCAAGATTAAAGTCTCCAAAAACATAGATACCATCATATCTTTTCTCATTTGCTGTATAAAATATATCATTTAGTCTATATAAGAAATTATCAACATTGCCACTAGGAGTTCTATATATACATATATATAAATACTTCGTGTCTGCGTGGATACATATAACACCTAAGCACTCTATGTAAGGCTCAACGAAGGAAAAATCACTGGACAAGCTAGAATTATAGACACTAGAAATATACATAGCTACGCCACCGCCATTCCTGTTTCTATATTTGGTGAACATATTATAACCAGGCAACTGATATAAAGGAATAAGGTCATGGTATAATCTAGTTTCTGTAAAACCTATAACATTAAAGTAATCGTTCAGACCATTTCATCATTCCTGATTTAATGCAGTCAAATTATAGCCATGATCGAGTATATCAACAATATGTTGTCACTTTTTGTATCCAGTCACCCGTTTTTAAATGATCCGCATTCAAAATCTGGAAATTCCCCGAGCTTATCGCATCACCTGGGATAATCTAACCTAACTCATCGTGCTCCACCTTTTGCGAACTTCACGGCATCCTGGATGCAGTAACTCTCCTTGTTCAACGAAGAGTGAATTGGGTAATAGTCTAGTGGACTCCCAGTGCGAGCTTTAACGGCCCTTCCTCGCAAGAACCGATGGCCGTGTTGTTCGAGACAACTGGTGTCAAGTGCATCGCCACGATGACTTTCTGTCGGTTATTCGTGTAGAGTCTCACAGTCGGGGCTGGTGGAAATGACACGGGGATCGTTCGCGAGGATCGCGCGAGGGACGAGGGCGCGTGTGAGGGCTTCAACGGGCAGTGGAGAGAGAGAGAGAGAGAGAGGAGAGAGGGAGAGAGAGAGGAGGAGAGAGAGGAGAGAGAGAGGAGAGAGAGAGAGAGAGAGAGAAGAGAGGGAGGGAGAGAAGGAGAGAGAGAGAGAGAGAGACGCACGCACGCACGCACGCACGCACGCACGCACGCACACACACACGCACACACAAAGGGACAAAGTTTATGTAGACAGTCAAAACAGCCACCAAAGTGTGGATGGCGGGCAAGAATGATCTCCAGGTTATCAGGGGGAGGGGGGAATGGACAGGGGGCTTGCTGGGGGAAGGAGGGAGAGGGTGAGGCAGCGTACCGGTTACACGACCTTTCGAGCGAATGACTTTTCGAGCGAAAGACGATTCGAGCGAATGACTTCGAGCGAAAGACGATTTGAGCGAATGACTTTTCGAGCGAAAGACGATTCGAGCGAATGACTTTTCGAGCGGAGGACCATTCGAGCGAATGGCTATTCTTATACAGGTCGCATCATTATGTGTCTGAAGGGGCATATATTCTACTGCAGGCACGGAGTAGGTGGCCAGTTGATATATCTTTGTTTTTGTAGCGTTGCCACAGCTTTTCAAGCTTTGCCTGGACTTGCTTGTATACTTTTCGTGTTGACCTGGATAGCTTGTTCTGGGCAACAAGCTGGGTCTGCAGAGTGATTGTCTTGGCCTCCCTGTGCACCCCCATGTGTTTTTTTTCTGAATATTTATATATTAAATATATCAACATACTCTTGATCATCAGCATTGGAATAAATGTCCTTTGTAAAAAGTGACATCAATTCCTGTGGGTTAAACTCATTGCAACAGTACGTGTTATTTCAATGCATGAATGCACGGACATGTCATGTATTTTCTAAACTCTTGTGTTGCAAGTCACTCACGCAAGCTAATGTATGTCCTCCTCTGATCACGGCAGCTGTAGTAGAGAGTAAACTGTGTCTGACAGTCTCTCTGAGTCTCTCTCCTTATAGACTTAGAAGTTAGAGAGAGGCTGAATGGGGGGTGGGCCTTTAAGGTGTAAATGAAGGTGTGGCATGACCCAGGCCAATATAATTAATCATCCCTAGGGATGTCAGTCGTGACCTCCGTGAGAGGTCACGACTGAGGTCTTAATCAGGTCAAAGTCCAGTCGTGATAATCCTCCTTGACGATTATTGTTGTGATAATCCTCCTTGAGGATTATCATAAACGGGTGCAAATGTGTCATGTGCTTTCGAAGACAATCAATCCAAAAATCCGCAACGAAGTAAAAACAGGCCCAAAACCGCCAACCTGCGACCATCGTTTTTTCCACCCCAACCTTTTCTAAAAAGAGCCCATTTGGGCTGGTAAGCCGCGGCCCTGGCAATCCTGCCCGGGATGCCGTCAGGACATTTCATTTAGAGGGTAGTGAGGTCACGTCAGGTAATGCACACACACACACACGCACAGGGTACCTGACCTGACCTCACTACTCTCTACCTGGAATGCCCTGACGGCACCCCACCCACCTTCCTTTGTCCCGTCCACACTAGGAAACTTTGTTTGGAAACATTGTTTCCAAACTGTTGGCAAACATTTGGGAAACAATTTAATTGGGCGTTAAGGTTTATTTATTTCCCATCCAGAATGGGCAACGTCGAGAAACATTTGTGTGTGTGTGTGTGTGTGTGTGTGTGTGTGTGTGTGTGTGTGTGTGTGTGTGTGTGTGTGTGTGTGTGTGCGTGCGTGTGTAGGTGTGTGTCTGTAGGTGTAGGTCTGTGTGTGTGTGTGTGTGTGTGTGTGTGTGTGTGTTGCGTGTGCGTATGCGCGTGTGTGCGCGCAGGTGTGTGTGTTGCGTGTGCTTGCGTGTGTGCGTGCGTGCATAGGAAGCTACACGAGGCCGTGAGACCTACACGTGGTACTTCCTGTAATATTACTGGTTATATGATTATAGATAATTGCAATGAAATAGTAGCAGTATTGTACTGCTGTACTGTACATAGCAGTATTATTGGCAGTAATTTAAAGAGATAGTAATTAAAGCATCAATAATAATGAAAACAATAAAAGTAAAATTTACGTAGGTGAGGAGACTAGCTGCCCCTCCTAGTAAGTCATGGCAGAAGTGGGAAGGGGATAACACCTGGGGAGCCTGACCTGACCTCACTCCCCTCTACCTGGAATGTCCTGCCGGTAGTATTTATAGAAACAGGACGCCTAGCTGTTACGCCTTTGTGTGTGTATGTGTGTGTTTGTGTGAACGTTGATTAAAAGAAAAAAGTGAGTGCAATATAACGTCTATTATAACGTATAATTTTACCGTTATTTCAGGCACAAACGGTTAAGTTAGGTTAAATGAGACTAGAGTAGGCTAGGTTAGAGGTGGGGTTCGGTTTAGTAACAGATGATATCAAGAACAAAAAGAAAATTATCAATACTACGGTAGTGAGAAGCGGAGCAAGGTTTGCGGGGCGGGGATCCCCCCACACCTGTAAACAAATATATATTTCCGACTAAAACAAGTGCCAGATTAATTCCATACACATCAAAACTATTCAGGAAAACTAAGTTTGGTCCTCCGCTCAAAAAACTTTTCGCTCGAATCGTCCTCCGCTCGAAAAAGTATTCGCTCGAATCGTCCTACGCTCGAAAAGGGATTCGCTCGAATCGTCCAGACACCAGCGTAGTACCTAGGGCGGTGAGGGTGACCTAGATAGGGGTGAGCCGGGACAGGATGAAGGGTCGCTGAGGTGGGATGAGCTTGGCCTAGTGCTTGGGTAAGGCAGAGTGAGCTTGTGCTGTGTGTGCTTGATGGCACCAAGGAAGGAGGGAAGGAAAATGAGAGGGAGGATATCTGAGGAGGAGGTATACATAGAGTGAACTGGCATTAAAATGAAGCATAAGATGGTAACATTATATGGGAAGAGGATAAATAGAAGAAAACAAGTAAGAAAGAGGGAGAGAGGTATGGAATTAGATGAAGGAAAAAGAAAAGAGGACAAAAATACAGCAAGAAAAAGTTAGGATAAGTAGGGAAAAGGGTAATAAAAAAAGAAAACTAAGAGGAGATGAAAAGAAGGAAGAAGAAAGCAGGATAAGAAGGAAATACAGGAAGGCAGGATAAGGAAGAGGCAAGAAGGAGGGTAAGAGCGGCCTCAGTGCACAAACACCTTTAAGACAGTTGATCTATTTATATTCGATTCGTATTACCCAGGTTATCGCGATGCTGCTGGGCCTTGTTGCCCGGGTTTGCCCCCCCCTCGCCATGAATATGGCTATTTATATTTTCTCATTATTTTCTTACCTTTTTCAGAGAGAGAGAGAGAGAGAGAGAGAGAGAGAGAGAGAGAGAGAGAGAGAGAGAGAGGAGAGAGGAGAGAGAGAGAGAGAGAGAGAGAGAGAGAGAGAGAGAGAGAGAGAGAGAGGGGAGAGAGAGAGAGAGAGAGAGAGAGAGAGAGAGAGAGAGTCAATACCATAAAAAATGCAATAAGAAAAAATGAGTGAGGTGAAGGGTTTTTGATGAAATTTCCGGACGACTTTTATGGCACTCCAGGAAGAAAACTTAAGGAGGTGGACACGGACGAAGAGCAGAAAGATGCGATGTTCCTCAGTTTAAGTAAAAAATACTGGTAAAAGATGAGGGGAAAATAGACGCCCTGAAAGACATTCGTCGGAGAGCAAAAAGAATAAGAAACTGAATGAGAAAAAAATGGAAGTGAGAGGAGAAGGCGGCAACCCAGCTTATGAATACATCAGTCTCGTTTTTATTAGGTCTATTTGAGGTGAAGGAAAACAAAATTATGCTGATACGAATGACTTCAACTTTCAACCTCATGAAAACGATAATGAACAATGAGTGCAGAGAAGAAGGGGATGCTAACACCAGGGCGAGACATTTCCGTCATCCATTTTGTGTTCTCATTGTTCCCATTATAGGGTGTTTGATGTGTCCCTCTCGCCTTCCAGTATCGACAGGGTGAGGCGTCAAGTTAAAAGACTCATGAGTTGTCAAATTTTCTTGTATCCCTTCACTGTGTCTTTTTATATCTGATCGTTATGTTATGTAAGGAAAGTTTTGGTAGTCAGCATATATCCCTTGAGCATCACAGAGCGACAAAATCTCATATGTGATCGATTAATGAAGCGGTAGTCTTAGTGCCTCTTGTTGGTTTAGTTATTGTTTGAAAAAATTAGTAGGAAAGAAATAAGTTTAGAAAATCATGTACCTTACCTTCGTTTTTGAGTTAATTTACATTGAAGTCCCCCATTATATAGCATGGTAGTTGTTCTGTTAATAGGTAGTAGGTAGGTAGGTAGGGAGGGAGAGAGAGAGAGTGAGATAATATGGTCCCTGTCCCCGCTAGCCCTTTGTTATGCCTTATAAACGAGGCAAAATCTATTAAGCAACTCGGAAGAAGAAAAAAGGTTTTGAAAGGAAAGAAAGAGACCTCATCCATCATCAAAAAAAGGAAAACATGAGTGTGAAAGCGGCGATTTTTTCTCCCTCACTGTGTGGGGAGAAACTAGTTTCAGGGAGAAACTGGTTCACAAATAGTGTGGCGAATAATTGGAATGGTCTCAGTCGTCAGGTGGTCAATGCGGAGTCTATAGTGGTCTTTAAAAGGCGTCTGCATAAATTCATGGATAGGGAAGAGAGCGAGTGATGACGAGTGCGGGGCAAAGCCCTCGGGAATCCCGCACTCTAAATCAAGTGGTAGGGCCCCCTAGCCCAACTTTTTCTTATGGGGGTGGCCGGGGCGGTGCAGAAGCGGCGCCTGCCCGTCGAATCACTCCTGGGATCAACCTGCGGAGGGTTCTTCGTGTGGGCTCGTGGAACGTTCTGAGCCTCTCAGACGATCATCGACTACCTCTCCTATCGGGCGAGCTCAGTAGGCTGAGGGTGGATATAGTGGGACTCTCTGAGACGAGGAGGCCTGGCAGTGGCGAGACTAGCAGTGGGGGTTACACCTACTACTGGTCCAGCATGAGCAATGGTCACCGTGTACGGGGAGTAGCTATAGGCATCTCCAGCAAACTGCAGCCGTCAGTTGTTGAGGTTACTCCGGTTGATGAGCGTATAATGCGGGTGAGGATGCAACACACTCTGGGTTTCATGTCTCTTGTTGCAGTGTACGCTCCTACCGAGATGCGTAAAACTGAAGAGAAGGAGATGTTCTACGCCAAACTCGGCTCTGTTTTAGACCAGTGTCCTCCTCGGGACACACTCATTGTCTTGGGCGACTTCAATGCTACTACTGGCACTGTGAGAGATGGCTACGAGTTATGTGTTGGTCCCAATGGCTCCGGTACCAGAAGCACCAACAGCTCTCTGCTTCTGAACTTTGCAAGATCCAGAAGGTTGAGAATTGCAGGTTCTTGGTATCAGAGGCCAGAGCTGCACCGCTGGACATGGTATAGTAATGCCGGAGGGGTAGCTAAGGAGATCGACCACATCCTCATTAGTACTCGTTGGAGGATCCTCCAGAACTGCAGGGTTTACCGGAGTGCTGAGTTCTTTGGAACAGATCACAGACTTGTTGTTGCTACACTTAAGCTTCATGTCAAGTCCAGAAGAATCTCAAGAGGTAACCATACTGTGTTTCATCTTGAGAAACTGAAGGACTTGACATGTGCTCATGAGCATGCGGTGGCAGTCTCAAATCGGTTTGATGTGCTCGGTGCTCTCGGGGACCCTGTAGAACTGTGGGATACCTTCAAACATGAAACTCTACAGGCTGCCAAGGAGCGTATTGGGGAGCGCCCGAGGTCAAGGCGTGGTTTTGTCTCGACGGAGACGCTGGAGAAAATCGAGGAGAGTCGCGCTGCCAGGCTGGCTGGGAACTGGGACCAGCACAGGACTCTGTCACGCCGGACTAGAACCCTCCTGAGGAGAGACAAGGAGAGGTATGTCAGGAGTCTCGCTGAGGATGTCGAGGGTCATTTGAACGCTAATGACCTCCGACCCGCCTACCAAGCCCTGAAGAAGCTCCGTTCCAAGTCTCCTTCTCGGGCGAGTGCTATTCGAACAGCAGATGGGCGCCTCGTGTCGGACATGGCTGGGCAGATGGCTCGTTGGGCTGAGTACTTTGGGCAGTTGTTCACGGTGGACCCTCCAACTGAGCAGCTTCACACCACTGGGTTACAGGCAGTGGATGCCGATCCTCCCATTGAAGAAACCGCACCCTCTCTTGACGAAGTCAGAGAGGCTGTAGCAAAGTTGAGGGGTGGAAAGGCAGCTGGTGTTTGTAATATCAGTGCGGAGCTCCTCAAAGCTGGGGCTGAGGCCATGATCCGCGGGTTGCATGCTGTCCTGACTGCCGTGTGGCAATCAGGTACCATTCCTCCTGACTGGAAAAGGGGGCTGGTCGTCCCTATCTGGAAAGGGAAAGGGGACCGTCAGGACTGCAACAATTACCGCGGTATTACACTGCTCAGCGTACCAGGCAAGGTGCTTGCCCATCTATTACTGACACGGATTCGCAGTCATCTGGTGAAGCATCAGAGACCTCAGCAGTCTGGGTTCACGCCTGGTAAGTCAACAACGGACCGTATCCTAGCGCTTTGTGTCCTTGTGGAACGCCGACGTGAGTTTCGACAGGGGATGCTTGCAGCCTATGTTGATCTCCAGAAGGCATTTGACTCGGTGCATCGTGAGTCACTTTGGGATCTTCTGCGACTTCGAGGGATTCCTGCAAGGACTATTGGTTTGATAACTGGTCTGTATTCTGGGACTGAGAGTGCTGTGAAGTGTGGGGCAGGTGTATCCAGCTTCTTCCCTGTCAATACAGGAGTGAGGCAAGGGTGCTTCCTTGCCCCATCACTTTTCAACGCTTGTATGGACTGGGTATTGGACAAGGTTGTAGATCAAAGTGATTGTGGAGCATCCGTCGGCAACACCAAGATCACTGATCTTGTTTTTGCCGATGATGCATTAATCGTTGCTGAGTCCTGGTGGTCCTGGTGATGGCTCTCGAGGCGCTGCACGAGGAGGCAAAGCCTTTGGGACTTGAGGTCTCCTGGCTCAAGACCAAGGTCCAGGTGTTTGGAGCCTTACTAGATGAAGCAGTACAGTCTGTTCATGCGTGTGGCGAGGACATTGAGATCTTGGAAAGTTTTACATACCTTGGTAGCGCAGTCCATAATGACGGCGGGTCACGTCAAGAAGTCTTACGGCGGATTGGCATAGCCCACGGTGTTATGGACTCGCTCAGCGGGAGTATTTGGCATTGTCGGTACCTGTGCAGAAGGACAAAGATCCGGATCTTCAAGTCACTTGTGATCACTGTCTTACTCTATGGTTGTGAGACATGGACACTAAATAGTGGCTTGAAGAGACGAATCAATGCCTTTGGTAATAAGTTTCTTCGCAGAATCATGGGGTATCGCTGGGATGAATACGTGTCAAATCAGCGATTGCACCATGAGACTGAATCGAGGCCTATTACCTGCATAGTCCGTCAGCGCCAACTTCGGCTATATGGGCATGTGGCACGCTATACTGAAACCGATCCTTCCCATCGGGTTGAATCTGTAAGAGACAATCCGGCGTGGAGGAGGCTAAGGGGGCGCCCACAACGCTCGTGGCTGGGGCAATTTGACGTTTCTTGTCGAGAGCTGCTTGGTATGGGAAAGGAACCTGCATGGGAACTCGCGCGTGGTGACCCCCGGGAGTGGCGTCGTAGGGTGGGCGAGGCGACGCGCCCCCCGGCCTATGCCCCAATGATTGATTGATTGAAGAGAGGTGGATGTAGGTAGAATTAAGTAACATGAACTACCTCGTGCAGGTCTCACGGCCTCTTGCAGCTTCCTTATTTTCTTATGTTCTTATGTTCTTATGTGTCTGAGCGTCATTAAAGCGGTGATTCCAGACTTTCCTTCATTCGCCAGATTCTGCTTTCCAGTCATTGTCATCAAGCAAACTTTCCGCGCGATGACTTGATGGAAAATATCGTCACTTGCTTGATTTCACAGGGAAGAGGGAGGGGCTGGGGTGGTGGGAGGGAGAGAGGGACTGGGATGGAGGGAGGGAGGGGCAGGGGTGGAGAGAAGGAGGGGGAGAGGGTGGAGGAGAGGAGGGTTGGTGGTATGGAGGGGTGGAGGGGCTGAGGAGGAGGGAGAAATTGAACAAAATGTGATTGGCGTCCGTCGTGCTGCTGCTGTGAATGAACGACACTGCTGCCGCTGTAAAAACGTCAGTCCGGCGCATTATGGCTGTTCCTCCCCCTCCCCTTCTCCCCTTCCTCCCTTCCCCTCCACCTCACCCTTCATCTCTGCCTCAGTTCTCCTCCTGTCCCCTGTCTCTTTTACCTTTCTCACTCTACTCTACCTCCCCTTTTATCCCCGTCTCGGTTACTCTTCTCCTCCCTTCTACTTACCCCATCCGTGTCTGGACGATTCGAGCGAATACCTTTTCGAGCGTTGGACGATTCGAGCGAATACTTTTTCGAGCGTTGGACGATTCGAGCGAATACTTTTTCGAGCGTTGGACGATTCGAGCGAATACTTTTTCGAGCGTTGGACGATTCGAGCGAATACTTTTACGAGCGCCCCACAAACCTTGCTCCGCTTCTCACTACCGTAGTATTGATAATATTCTTTTTGTTCTTGATATCATCTGTTACTAAACCGAACCCCACCTCTAACCTAACCTAACCTAGTCTCATTTAACCTAACTCAACCGTTTCTGGCTGAAATATCGGTAGATTTATACATTATAATAGGCGTTATAATGCACTCACTTTTTCTTTTCATCAACGTTCACACAAACACACACAAAGGAGTAACAGATAGGCGTACGTCCTGTTTCTATAAATACTATAGGCAGTGCAATCCAGGCAGAGGGGAGTGATATCAGGTCAGGTACCCTGTGTGTGTGTGTGTGCATTACCTGACGTGACCTCACTGGTACCCTTTACCGCATATAACACTTTAGTCGCCAGCTGCAATAATGTCGCCAGCCGCCAAATATTACGAATTATAGCATCACTACTGATGTGTATGTGTCACTGAAGATGATACACAGTATTTTATATCATGACTGTATAATCTACCCTGTTTCAGCGTTGTTTTATGCTTTGTAGCTGCAAGTATATACGGTTTCAAATTTCCCAACTCATCTTTGTTTCGTGCGATGACGACGGCAGGAGGACACTCAGAACATAAACACTAATTGGCGACCTTATTGTTGGTCGCCACTCTGGTGATATTTTTGAAATTTGTTCATTTATAGTTACCACCCTACCAGACCTACCAGATGAAGACACAAAATGACAGACTCTCCAGATAGCCCCTTTATCTTTCCTGAAATCATGGATGTAGAAATGTAAGTATTAACGCTACCAAAAATGTATACATCGAAAAAAAGTTGTCCTGGCGACTTTAGTGTTATCTACGGAATGGAAAGCCCTAACGGCAGACCCGGCCCCGCCCGCCGGCCAGGGTTGCCAGCCCAATTGTGCTCTTTTTATAAAAGGTTGGGGGCACGATGGTCGCGGGTTGGCGGTATTGGGGCGGTTTTTACTTCAAGTTGCGGATTTTTGTGTTGATTGTCTTCGAAAGCACATGCCACATTTTCACCCGTTCATGATAATCCTCAAGGAGGATATCACAACAATTATCGTCAAGGAGGATTATAATTATCACGACCGGACTTTGACCTGATTAGGACCTCAGCCGTGACTTCTCACGGTCACATCCTACTGACATCCCTAGGGATGAGTAATTATATTGACCTGGGGCATGCCACACCTTAATTTTATTCACACCTCCACGGCCCAACCCCCATTCAGCCTGTCTGTAACTTCTAATATCTAATATCAAACTTCTAATATACTATATAAGGAGAGAAACTCAGAGAGCCTGTCAGACACAGTAACTCTCTACTACAGCTGCCGTGATCAGATGAGGATATAAAATAGCTTGCGTGAGTGACTTTCAAGTTGCAATACAAGAGTTTAGAAAATACATGACATGTCCGTGCATTCATGCATAGAAATAACACGTACTGTTGCAATGAGTTTAACCCACAGAAGAATCACCTGAAGATCCGTCACCCCAGAGTTTGGCAGGGTGACGGATCTTCAGGTGGGATATCCTGGGGTGACGGATCTTCAGGTGGGATATCCTGGGGTGACGGATCTTCAGGTGGAATATCCTGGGGTGACGGATCTTCAAGTGGGGTCAAGACTTGAACTGACTTCACTTTCCAAATGAGGTCAGGTCAAATGGGTAAAAGAGAGGAGTCAGGACCCTCCAGTCAGGTAGGAGGACTATATAGAAATAAGTTGACTAAAAGATATCAGTCATAGGAGTCAGTGGACCCTGGCACGCAATACCTTCCAAACCCTAGCGTCCTGCCACTGTCGTGTGATGATTCCACTAAGGTTATTCGGTGGCTTCAACAAAACAGACTTTTAAAGCGTGAAGTTAAGTGTGGTACTTGTGATAACTGGATGAATTTGACAATATACTCCAGATCGAAGGATGGTTTTCTGTGGAAATGCCAAACAAAAGACAGCCTGAAGTATACAAATCCACTAAGTCTATTAGAATTGGATCTTTTTTTGCCCGTTCTCGAATTTCAGAAGATGTATTTCTCCAAGATGCATAACACAAAGGAATATATTTGTTATCATCATTTTATAAATTATATTCACTGTGGGCTGGGGTGACGGATCTTCAGGTGGGAAATCCTGGGGTGACGGATCTTCAGGTGGGAAATCCTGGGGTGACGGATCTTCAGGTGGGAAATCCTGGGGTGACTGATCTTCAGGTGGACATTCTGGGATGACGGATCTTCAGGTGATCCCCACAGAGGAAATGCTGTCACTTTACAAAGGACATTTATTCCAATGCTGACGATCAGGAGTATGTTGATATACCTGATATATAAATGTTCAGAAAAAAATACATTGTTGGCCTATAGCATGAATGGGTATGTATCCTAATATATATATATATATATATATATATATATATATATATATATATATATATATATATATATATATATATATTATAATTATATTATAATATATATATAATATATATATATATATATATATATATATATATATATATATATATATATATATATATGTATATATATATATATATATATATATATATGATATATATATATATATATGATATATATATATATATATATATATTATATATATATATATATATTATATATATATATAATGTTTTTTATAGGTACATTACTTGTCAAATACTTTTTTTCCTTTTGTGTTATATCTTTCAGTCGTCTTGAGCCTCATACATACACAACTAATTATAATATTTTGGGTGATTTTGTCGCGGCTTTTTGAGACCGAGGTCGCCGTTTTGGGCTAATTTTGGGATGAGATTGGGTGGGAACTGTAGTCTGCGACCTGGCAGTCTGTCCCCACCTAGGGTCTCTGTATAAAGGTGTGTGTGCGTGCAGAGGAAGCTACACGAGGCCGTGAGATCTACACGTGGTACTTCCTGTAATATTACTGGTTATATGATTATAAATAATAGCAATGCAATAGTAGCTATGGCAGTAATTTAAAGAGATAATAATTAAAGCATCAATAATAATGAAAACAATAAAAGTAAAATTTACGTAGGCGAGGAGACTAGCTGCCCCTCCTAGTAATTAAGTCATGGCAGATGGGGAACCTGACCTGACCTGACCTTACTCCCCTCTACCTACCTAATCCCATAATCGAACCCGTGGAGCCACGATATATATACTGGGTCGAGTATAGCTGGATGCATTGGTGTTTTGGACAGCATACTGAGCAGAACGGCAATATGTCCTCCGTACAGCAAAAGAGTTTTCTAGCAGCCACTTCCCCTACAAGAAACCCGTGTATCATTTGTATTAAGGAGGTGCGGACTAAGGAACACGGTTTTAAGTGTGACTGCTGTGGTAGATGGCAGCACAGACTTTGCAACACTGGCATCTCGTTATTGGAGTACAGAAGACTGATGAATCGTCCTACCTCTACCGTGCTCTCCTCCATCCCCACTTTCATCCCTTTCTCTCAATACTCGTCTCGCTGCCCCTATCTCCCTTGCTTCATCCTCGGTGCTTTCCTCCACGTACTCCTTCATCTCTGTCTCTAGTCACGGCTTCCCACCTTTACCCGCCCTGCTGTTTTCCTTCGCCTTTCTGTGCTTTTCTACCTTGCCCTCCGTCTCTCCCGCTAAGCTGGTCGCGGGGCGGCTGGCGTGATGGCTCTCTCAGGCTGTGATCCACCCTCTGAGGCGTGACAAAGCCAGTCACCAGACTGGATGTGGATTACAAGGTCACATGATGCCGTGGGCGTGTGTTACCAGGTGGAGCTTCCCTCTTCACGCCTTCTCTCCATCTTCCTTACCTGGAGCTTTGCCGGGAGCCTCAGCTTACTTCCATGTGGTAATTAATTATAATTATCTTATGTCAGAATTATTATTACAATTAAAAAAAAAAAAAAATCGCTGGTTCAGAGTTACTGTAGATGAATGTCTAAGTTCGCTGGAAATTCATGTCTGTCTGAGGCTGGAACTGACGCGATCATGCCAAGTTTTCCTCGAAGCCCAACTTTGGCGCTGATATGTAATATTTAATTTCTCATGATTTGTTTCGGTCAACTTTCACACATTTCACGAAATAACTTTCCATTCACATGCTGCATTGTACTCTTGGGTCTTGATGTCCTTAGTGTGCGTTGACAAACTCACCTTTCTCTCACAAATGCCAAGCAAGGAAAACAGAAATTGTACACCCACATATTATTTTCATCTTCAGGTGACGCAGTTGTATCGGTACATCAACCTTTCATTAGTTCTGTTTTAAAGGCGACTTTTCTGTGTCAGTCCCCTTGAAGCTGCTGTCCGGCGAGCCCTTTTGGCCTTGGTAGTTTGTACCTCGAATTAGTTACGCGGAGGTGAGGCGCGTGGGTAAGGGCGGGAAGGGCGATGGAATACTTTGCATAAATAGGAAGGTGGCAGGGAAGGTTGAAGTAAGGCTTCTTTCACACGAGCGGTTTTTGCCGTCCGGTTTCTGCCGCTGCGGCGTGCGGCAGAAACCATGCCTCGTTGCGGGCACTTGTGGTTTCTGCCGCAGGCTCTCTCTCTCTCAACATCCGTTCTGATGCCTCAGTCAAGTCAGTGCACGGTGCACCACTGTCTCTTGATGATGGAGGACGTCAGAAAGCGAGTAGTATATGTTCATTTGATGAACAAGGTCATAAAAAAAAATAAACTCAGAAAATTATGGATTCACCCCTTGAACAGCAGTCGCCTTCTCCAGGGTGCATTTTAAAAAGTATGCAAAGACTTAAATTTTCAATATACATTATTGAAAGTTCACATGAAGGAGAATATAGTGCATACCAGCTTTTCCAGTGATGCAGACGAGGTGATGGTGTGCTCTTCCTCCTAATGTTGACAGACAACTCATCACCCGATGACCCGCCGCACGCGGGAAACACCGGATGTGTGAAGGCGCCCATAGCAACACATTACCACCCAAACCGTTCGCCGGCATTTCTGCCGTTGCGGTCTTGCTGGCAGGACGGCAGGGTGCGGCTGCCGCAACGGGAAAACTGCCGTCCCGGCCCTGTGTGAATACTCCCATAAGAGTCAATAGAAAGCTAAACGTGCGGCAGAAACCGGACGGCAAAAACCGCTCGTGTGAAAGAGGCCTTAGGAGGAGGGAGACGAGAGTGTAAAGGGAGAGGAAAGCCAGTATTAGCCAGTGTGAAATTTTGTTCTCGCTGGACGGTTACTACCTGTCTACGGGTGGTTTCCCCCTTCCCTTTCCTTCTCTTCCTGCTCTCTGCACTTCCACTCATTACTTTTCCTCTTCCGCCCCTTGACTTACCCTCTGACAGCTATACATTGCTAGTTTTACTTTTCATAAATGTGTACATTTCTTATTATTTCTCGTAATGGGATTATAATATCTTCAAGAGAAATAATACCATTTTGACTCGTATTCTTGTGATTGTTACCAAGCTAAGATGAGCCTTTTTTTAGTCTCGAAGTCTCATTAATTTCCCTCCGGCGCTTTACCTGTGTCAGTCAGTTATCACTTCAAACAAATATAATTTCATGCATAACTATTACTATTAGATTAAAACTATTATCAATGGAAGTGTAACTAGTATTATAGTTTCTATACAGAATATTTTGAGGTAATTAACATCAAAGGAACCAGCGTATATTTAGAAATCTTATAAACATATAATTATATATATATGTGATATATATATAATTATACTTATAGTTTTCCTGCTATCTTTCGTCCGTGGGAACCATGTCTAGCTTGCATTCACAACGCTTGATCCAAGTAGGCCAAAGGACTGTTGTATGGAATCAGCATTGTGCAGTGTTAATCCCATTATTCAAGAATCAACAAAGGAGACAACAACACTTCCACCGAGGATAGAAAAGGAACAGAAGCCAGGGAGGGGGAGACACAAGCTCTCAGAACAAGGACTCATCAACACGCATCTCTCGCAGAGCTCCTTCGCCGGCTGGTTCATTATATTCTGGTTGTAATATTCAGTGTTCCTTTACTGACATAACCAATAAATGTGTATAAACTTGAAGTACCATTTTAACTCAGACCAGATAAGTAACTACCAATACAACAACTTATAATGGTGATAGCGGTGGGATTCGAGCCCACGCCTCCGAAGAGACTGGTGAATGGTTCCTTCTCCTGCCGACCGACCAATCACCATTCTTCATCATCGCTGCCCTGCTGTGTGACCCTATCACGTACACCTTACACCAGTATTACTATCAGCTAAGTAAACTATTACAGTTTTAGTTATAGTTTTTCTATTATCCAGTTTCAGTTAGAGTTTTTCTTTTATGTTTAGGCGGGATCCAAATTTATTATCTTTTATTGAGAGGAAACACAGTGATTGTTTGGGAGCAACACAACATAGTGACCCACAACAGAGTGACCCACAACAGGACGATTTAAACGTTAGGGTTCATAGGTCTGGATCACAATACGCTACCATGACTCCTCCACTTCCCGGTCAATCTTCACCTCCTACCTCTCAGCAAGGCGCGAGTAGTAGTAATTCAGTGACAATCATCCATGACACTATTACAGGCCCAAAATTCACGGGCAGGGATGAAGACGGCATGTCTGTCTATACCTTTTTGCGTGAATCTGGGGATTTGATCTGCAAACGTCAGCTCACGAATGACGAGGATAAAATTAACGTACTAAGAGAAAAAGTGGCGAGCGACCAATGCCCTGCCAGATCAATCTTACACTCTGTGTATTTTCTAACTTGCAAGAACTATGAAAATTTCAGGAAGGCGTTCGTAACTACTTTTGCAACGACGTCCAAGTTGGGCCCTATGTCCTCTCTTTTTAGATTGTCTTCTGTCTTTCGAGACAGGGTACCGTCCCATAATGTTTATGACGCCTTGATGCATGCGTCATCGACTAGGGCAGGAATAGTGGATGTATTTGCCAACTCACCATGGGTTGATGCAGACAGTAAAATGACACTGGAGTCAGTAGGTACTCTTATATCTTACATACACTTCCTTACAATGCTTTCTCCTGCTGCATACCATAAATTTCAAGGTTCCCAGTTACTGCCAACTGAGTCATTGTGGGAACATGCACAAGAGTTTTTATCCACCAAAGAAAGAGTTGATGACCAGGCCATTCGTATGGCTATGAATACTGACCGTCAGAGGTCACCTGTCTCTTCCCAATCGGGTGCTCAACAAACACCTATCTTTCCCAACCGCTCAAAACAAGGTCAAAAGTCCAGACTTTCTTACCGGTTTCGTTCTCCGTCTGTGAACAGTAGAAGAAATTACTCGCAACACCGACGGAATATGCGTTCGCCGAGTAAAGAGCGAGATCAGTATCGCGGTCAGTCACGGGTACCAAATAACTACAGGTACCAGAACTATTTCTGCTCCTTTTGCAACATTTCCGGTCACACACTCTCTCATTGTAGAGTGGTGAACAGCACAAAGTACTGTGCCTTTCATCAATCCAGGACACACGACACTCATGAGTGTGTTAAGCTGCATCAACAGCAGCAGCAGCAACCGTCGCACCCTCCGGGGGACGGTCAGCGCGTGCACCAGAACACCCCGACGTAAACCGGGTGTCTCAAAAGTGCACCCAAAATATTTCCATATCACATATTTCGCCAGAATTTACAGTAGATAAGAAATATTTTTCTTTACCCATGCCAGACAAGGTTAGACCTATCATTACAGCTCCTCTTACTAAACAAGCATTGACAGGGTACCTTAGAAGTGACATTACGTCAGATGATGATGATTTAGCCGAGGTATTAATAGGAACATCTACATTATACGAAGTCCTCACTGTGCCTGTCATACACAAGAAAGAGCAATTAACTGCTTTCATGGACACAGGTGCAGGAGCCAATATTATGGACATAGATACGCTGTCTGCGTTACGTAAACAGTCAAAATCTGTCCTTTTCTTAGAACCTCCGTCAATCAGACTGACAGGTTTGGATAATAAGAAATTTCCTGTCATTGGTAAGGTATGGCTTCACTTGAATTTTGAGAATTTCGGACCTGCAACTCATATATGTTTCCATATATCGCAGGGATTATCATTCCCTCCTGACCTCCTGATAGGTATTTCAACAATGAGAGAGGAATGCATAGAAGTTTGTCCACACTTACACGGGATAAGGTATTTTGGAACATTTATACCAGAGATCAAAAATCCTTCACCAGTGCTTACATTTCATTCTGCAATAGTACAAGCTACTGAAATTAACGTAAATGACGTAACTAGCGTGCCCGAGCGGCCATCAGCTGTGACAGCTCACGTTGAAATAACTTCGCCGTGTAACACTAAACCTGATTCCTGTTCAACCCCTATGGTTCTCTGTTCTTCACAAGATTCTAAGACGTTTCGTGGCTGTCTAGTGGGAGAAGTCTCTCTAAACGGTCGCGAATCTGTTTTGGTTTCTTTGAAACTTGCAGGTGTGAGTGATGAATGCGAGGCTATATGTTTGAGTGAATCAGTACGTGTGAATTCAATTTTCATGGAATCAGCGCTGTGCAGTGTTAATACCAAGGGCATTGCTAAAATGTACATTCATAATAAGTCACCGTGCACTCTAAAGCTGCACATAGGAACGTACTTGGCTGATTTTGTAATCACCCCATCTGCAGTGGGTCTGATTGCGACTTTGCCGGTAGTTCCCATTTTATCAACTGGTGACCCTGCCACTGATCATGCACAGTGTGTACAGGAAGCACTCAGTCCTTCCTTAAAGGATATGGATTTTCCAGAGTCAAATCAAGCACTATTGCAGGTACTAACGGCAAATCATGACACAATTGCCATACAAGGTGATTCTTTAGGCACGACAAACCTCATTACACATCACATTCCTTTGCTACCTGATACGCAACCTATCTACATTCCAGCATATAGGTTACCCCACTCACATAGGTCTATACTTGATGGCATGGTTAAACAAATGTTAGAGGATAATGTTATTGAACCATCCACCAGCCCATGGAATTTTCCATTATTTTTAATCCCTAAGAAAACAGGCGAATGGCGACCGGTCGTTGACTATCGGCGCCTAAATAATGTTTGTCAAGTAACCAGGTATCCTCTGCCTGTATTGCAGGATATTCTCATGTCCATAGGGCCTGATAAGAAAGTGTTCTCAACACTGGACCTTGTCAGTGGATACTGGCAGGTCCCATTAGATGAAATATCTAAGGACCTCACAGCGTTCAGTACTCCTTCTGGCCATTACGCTTTCAAAAAGCTACCATTTGGAATAGCTGGTGCACCACTAGCATTTCAGTATCTCATCAACACTGTTTTCTCAGAATTACTAGGAGATACAGTTTTTGCATTTCTGGACGATATAGTTATTTGTACCCCTGATACGACCTCTCACTTACGAACACTAGACAAAGTACTTTCTGCACTTAAAGATGCTAATTTAAAGGTAAAACTTTCAAAATGTTCATTCATGAAGGAACAAATTTCTTTCTTGGGTCATGTTTTGGATGCAAATGGTTTGCATACTACAACGTCTAAGGTTGATGCGATGATGAATTTTCCAACCCCAACAAATGTCAAAGCTCTGAGAAGTTTTTTGGGTCTCAGTGGTTTTTACAGACAATTTATCATGGATTACTCACGAGTTGCAAGTCCACTATCACATCTCTTAAAGAAAGATGTAGAATTTTCATGGGAATCTCCACAAGAGCAAGCATTTTGTAAATTAAAGGCATTGTTGTGTGATGCCCCAGTCCTTGCTTACCCAGATTATACACGTCAGTTTACACTCTTCACTGATGCATCGGATATCGGCCTTGGGGCTGTTCTGATGCAGAAGGATGACAGAGGTAAATGGCGTACAGTAGCTTATGCCAGCAGAACTCTTAATCCCGCAGAGCGTAACTATTCAACAACCCATAAGGAAGCTCTGGCGGTAGTGTGGTCTTTAAAGCATTTCAAATCTGTCATTTATGGGTATGACGTTCTTGTTAAAACAGACCATGCACCAGTAGTAGAATTATTCAATTCCAAAGAATTATCAGGCAAATTAGCTCGTTGGCGCCTGACGATACTAGACTTCAACCCAAAATTTGAGTATATGCCAGGCAAAGTAAATTTTGTGGATGATTCATTGTCACGGAATATTGCGCTTGTAACTGCAACACCTGATCAACCAAAACATGAAAATCAAATCGTTATTCCCAACATTGAAGAGGAACAGCGAATTGATTCCTTCTGTGCTCCCATCATTTACTACTTAGAGTCAGGGGATGATACACAATTGCCTAAATTACCTGTTCCACTTACCGAGTTCAGGTTAAAATACAATCTTTTGGTGCGTGATACATATCTCACGACAAGACAGGAACCGAAACGCCAGGTTACCCAGCTGATAGTACCGTCTACACTTATACCAAGATTTCTTTCCCTTTTGCATGATTCTAGCCTTGCGGGTCACCCTGGGAAAGATAGATGTTTGCATCAAGCACGTTTAGAATACTTTTGGCCATTCATGCGCCGTGATATTTTTGCGCACATAGATAAATGTCAGTCCTGCGCTGAAACAAAGGGTTCAGTTGGAAAACCTGCCCCTATGCTACCTTATCCTACACCTAAAGGACCTTGGGAGACAATAGCCATAGACTTGCTAAAACTCCCACTAACAGAATCTGGTTCTCAATACTTATTAGTAGCCATAGATAATTTTTCAAGATTTTCGGTGTTGGTACCCCTGAAAGACAAAACGGCTCGAACAGTTGCAAAAGCACTTACGGATGAAGTTTTCTTTAAATTCAATACACCATCCACATTGCTCTCGGACAATGGTACCGAGTTTAACAATCAAATTCTAACTGAAATTTGCAAACTCTTCACCATAAATAAATGTAACATAACTAGTTTTCACCCTAGCAGCAACGGCATGGTCGAAAGACAAAATAGGAAGATTATTCAACTATTGAAGTCTTTGGCACAACCATACAGTTCACATTGGGATGAGTGGATGCCTCAAGTGTCTGCCACCCTTAACTCTTCATTACACAAATCTATTTGTGAAACACCTCATTTCGTTGTCTTTGGGCAAGACAAAAGACTACCTTACACTCTTCTAGAGCAAGGTTCACAGCCAATATATAATTTTTATGACTACGTTACGGTTAGAGTAGCTGATTTTCAGAAAATTTACAAGCGTGTAACAGACGCTATTGACTTGTCCAAGGAAGACATGATTAAATACCAACACATACACAGCAGAAAAGCCAATTGCTATTGGTGATGTAGTATATTTTCAGGTGCAAAAATTAACGTCAAAGTTAGATCCAACATTTGAAGGACCTTACAGGGTCATTGCTATTGAACATGGGCATAAAATAACAATACAACACATTTTTAAGTACCATGCAAAGACAGTTCATATAGACCAGGTTAAGCGCGTAGCTAGAGGATTGGATACAGGTGAAGATTTACCCAACCCTAATGTTGATATACAGGACACACCAGTAGTTGTTGATGACACACTCACAGCTACAAATGATTATCGTCACAAACTGAGGTCACACACGCAGCGGCAGTAATGTCATTCCATTCCATACCATTACATTCCATTTTTTTATATCAGTCAGTTGATTTAGATTATCTAATGTATGTGTTTTCTTTGTAGAAGATGTCTACTCACATCGCGCTGGTCGCATTTGTTGTGTATACACTCCTGCAACTGCTCTCCACAAATGGTATTAACTCTTTGGAGGGTGACAAATTGTATGATGACATAGTCCGCCAAGGTGCCTTGCTTCAGAAGCAAGGAAAAATTCTCATTGTAGAAGATGTGTTGAATGTGTATATGCCTCTTGTGGATGAAGATGTTGTAACAGCGAAGTTACTCATGTTAAATAATCGCTTGGGAAATGTGTCAAATGTTCTCCGCGTGACGAGGAGATCCGCTTCCAGTGGATTACTTCCTGTGGATATTGTTACCAAATTTGAGCCCATGTTAGCCATGCTTTCATGGAATCTGGGATATGCCCAAATCTCTTTGCGTAAACTTTCGAACTTGTTCCCGTCCGAGACTGTCCTATCCGGAAGACATCATATTAGGAAACGAGGATTATTTGACCTCGGAGGTTTCATTCTTGGTGGTGTATTCGGTCTGGCTACGGAGTCAGATGTTAAAAAACATAGAAAATACTATGAGTCAGGTTAAAGAGACCCTTAATGCCCACGGTCGGGTGCTCTTCAAGCAGAACGTAATCATAAAGAAACTTTTGGCACATCAGAACATCATATCAGTTAAGGTTAACGACTTGGTGAACATCACTAACCAGCTCGCCTATGAGCAGTCAACACTATTGGAATTCGTTAACGTTGGCTACGAAATTCAAGCGTTACAGTCTGTTATTGATGATCTGGCAAGTGATGTTCATAAGTTTTTCAATGTTCTCATTCAAGCTCGCAGGGGAATTGTGAGCGAAAATCTGTTGACGCCACGACAATTGTTGGATGCCATTAACTGGGCACGGACCAACTTGTCTCTAATTCCGCTGTTTCCTGGTGACAAATTGGAATTTTATTACCCATTGCTGGAGGCTACTTTAACCCTAGATGGGATTGTGGTGCATATTCCTTTCAAATCACATTATAGTTTTACTGTTTTTAAGTTTTTGCCCTTCCCAACAGTAATGAATGGTTCTCTGTTCACTGTAGACTTACCTAAGACGTCATTTCTAATCTCAGAGAATTACATGCATGTATCTCACATCTCATCTACGGTCTTGGCAGAATGTCATGCGTCATATTATCATTTAACCTTATGCCCTGCTTATCTTTTCACAATTCTAGATGCCTCTACGGCTCAATGTCAGATTGCCTTAATACGGAATGCTTCCGTTCCCAGTTTTTGTTCTTTCAGTCCTTTGGAGGACACTAAGATCTTACATCACCATGTTCATCCTTGGCAGTTTTTCTTTTTTCTAGAATCCACCTCGGTGACAGTCTCCTGTCCTGATGTATTACCAGTAAATGTCATGGTTAAAGACGCTTATGTGACTCATGACTCGTGCCATGGCGACTCCACTCTGGTAATTACACTTCCAAGTAGACATCACCAAGGGTTCCTAAATATTTCTTTGTCAATACTGCACCCAATTTCCCTGCCAGCTGTTTTTCCACTCGCAACTGTAAAAATCACTTCTAGAAAAATTGAGCTTTTAGCGTATATTAATGACTCGCTACCGGACTTGGAGTGGCCTACGCTTTATCAACCCCCCATTCTTTATTCAACAATGTCCCTTCCCCTGTTCCTCATACTTATTCAATCCATTGTATTTTTCTATTGTAATATGCGCAATAGACGTATTTTATTGGAACTGAAGGCATATGTACAGGTCGCCGAGTCTCTGTCATAGACTGTCATACTTATATTAGTAAATATCTTCATGTTCTTTTTAGAAATTTGAATGTCATACTTTGATAAGTTTAGAGTTTTTTTTTTTCTGTATGTATTGTAGATATGTATATAGCTTTTTTTGGTTAGATAGAATTATTAAGCTCTTTTCTTATCATCGCTCCTCCTTGTATACCTAATTTGGGGACAAATTATTTAGCGTCCCGAGCAATGTCAGTCAGTTATCACTTCAAACAAATATAATTTCATGCATAACTATTACTATTAGATTAAAACTATTATCAATGGAAGTGTAACTAGTATTATAGTTTCTATACAGAATATTTTGATGTAATTAACATCAAAGGAACCAGCGTATTTTTAGATAATCTTATAAACATATAATTATATATATATATGTGATATATATATAATTATACTTATAGTTTTCCTGCTATCTTTCGTCCGTGGGAACCATGTCTAGCTTGCATTCACAACGCTTGATCCAAGTAGGCCAAAGGACTGTTGTATGGAATCAGCATTGTGCAGTGTTAATCCCATTATTCAAGAATCAACAAAGGAGACAACAACACTTCCACCGAGGATAGAAAAGGAACAGAAGCCAGGGAGGGGGAGACACAAGCTCTCAGAACAAGGACTCATCAACACGCATCTCTCGCAGAGCTCCTTCGCCGCTGGTTCATTATATGCTGGTTGTAATATTCAGTGTTCCTTTACTGACATAACCAATAAATGTGTTAAACTTGAAGTACCATTTTAACTCAGACCAGATAAGTAAACTACCAATACAACAACTTATACCTGTATATATATTATATATATATATATATATATATATATATATTATATATATATATATATATATATATAATATATATATATATATATATATATATATATATATATATATATATATTATATATATATATATATTATATATATATATATATATATAAAACCTTTATTGTTGATAATAAAGCGTGAACATATAAATTTAATAATTATTCCATCCCTCCTCCTCCTCTGCGCATGCTCACCACCGCTCATGCTGGGCAAACAAAATATATACAGTATACATAATAGTAAATTTTATTGAAGCAAACTGGAATCAGACAAGTTAAAAATTCCTACTTTCTCAGCCGGGATCCTTGCTCGTGACATTCCAGGTATCGGAGGAAGACTCTTTAGACACAGGTGTTAACACCGCGCTATTGACACACACTCAACACACATCACAGAAAACACGGCCATTTTTATAATGAGTTCCCTCTAGAAATTTTTTCTGTTTTCCTGGGTGAAGGTGGAGAGAGAGAGAGAGAGAGAGAGAGAGAGAGAGAGAGAGAGAGAGAGAGAGAGAGAGAGAGAGAGAGAGAGAGAGAGAGAGAGAGAGAGAGAGAGAGAGAGAGAGAGAGAGAGAGAGAGAGAGAGAGAAGAGAGAGAGAGAGAGAAGAGAGAGAGAGAGACGAGAGAGAGAGGAGAGAAGAGATGAGAGAGGAGAGAGAAGAAGCAAAGGAACTACATCGCAATGATTTTGAGGCATGAATTATAATAAACGTCATTAAAACAAAGGAAAAAGCAATATTATGCAGGTCATTTATACCTTTTCAATATCGACGTATATACAAAGATAATTTAAAGGCTATCGAGTTCAATTTAATTCATGTCAATGTTCCAAATGTTGATAAGGAATCTTTAAAAATAGAATACGTCGAGGGAAAGAGGTTGATTTCGCAATTTTTTTGAAGAAAAATGACATTGTGCAAAAATTCCAAGCGTGTGAATGGGAAAAAGAGAGTAAAGGAGAGAGGAAATAATACTGACATTGTAGATGGAAATTATTATTAAATTAGCGGCAGATCAATGCTTGCCTGGAGGAGTGAAGGAGGGCCCGATAGCGGGACAGGGGGGCAGTGTGGAGAGCAAAACTCCGTCCCGTGGCAGAGGCAGCCGCGCGGGGAGGGTGGCGGGAGGAGGTCCTCGAACGAGAGCCTGAGCTTGCGGAAGCTGGGTAGGCGTGGGGGGAACCACAGGGGAGGATATAGGGGATCCTCCGATCCAGGGGGAGCGATGGGAGCAGAGGCACCTGGGGCGGTAAAGGAGGAGCCACCGCCAGAGGATCCTGTCCTGGCGTGAAGGGGCGATAATTAGCCGGTGGTGAGTGGGAAGCGAGTCCTTCCTATATGAAATGCAGCCGGTGAAGGAGGGGCTGGAGGAGCGACTGCAGCTGAGAGCTCAAGAAAGAGCCAAAACCATGGCCGGGTAGGGCCGCGGTCCGGAGGTCTGAAGGGACGGAAGCAGATGGGGGGAGTGGAGGCCCGCCCAGGAGGAACGGGACCCGGACAGCTGGATCGGGAGCAGCCTGTACACTTTACCGTTTAGAGGGGGAGGCAGGGCGGGAAGGCGATGGCGGGAAACACGTAGACGAGAGGCTAGGGCAGGGTCAGCCCAGCGAAGGTTTGGCCCCGGCGATACGAAGCCCTCTGAGCTGCCGTCCAGCCACGACGTAAGGAGAACCAAGCCGGGAGGTTAGAGTTGTCCCAAGGCAAAGAGGAATCGCCATCCCGGAGAAGAGACGTTCCTCACCAGCCTTTATATGCTGGCTGCCTCACCCCCTCACGCTGCTCTCCTCATCCCTTCCTGGTGGTCAGCTCATCTGCCCTGCCACTTCCCTCCTGCTCCTCACCCTCCCTCCGCCGCAGCACAACCCCAACACTGCCATAGTCTTTGTCCTCGTTCTCTCTTTTCATGCGTCACTGGGGAGACTAAAGTGTTTGCTGGGAGGCCTACGTAAGTGTTGATGACTAATTCTGGAGGGTGGGCCGCTTTATAGCCCCGGAGAATGCCCCTCGCCCGGCGACAAAGGGCCTAGTGGCGGTAGGAGAAATAATAAAATGGAGAAAACACACACGCACGAAAAAATATGATACATAGGAAGGCCAAGAGCACATGTGGCAGGGCTGGAAAAGACATAAAATGTGACATGGCTGCAGTAGTTGCAGGCTAAAGTAACGAAAACTGTGCTGCATTTCACTGCTTTGTCTCACTTCCGGGTAGAGGGCGAGAAAAAATAAAATAAATGTGTATGTGTGTGTCCACTCCACAATGCATTGTTGTCAGCTTGGCGGTGGTGGTGGTGGTGGTGGTGGTGGTGCTAGGGCAGCCTCAGCCCCAACAGGTCATTTCATATATTGCCTCAGTCTTTTCTTTCCTCACTTTTAATTCTCGTGTAGACACAAGAATTGAAAGTGAGGAAATTCCGTCGTCCCGTCGAAATTTTTATCCTATTTTAGCTTGTGACTTTTCATTTTTTTCCCTTCCACCTTCATTTTACCTCCATCTGCTCTCTCTTTTCAAGTTTTCTCTTTTTTTTTCTATCTTCCGGCGAGAAAAGAACTTACACGGATGACTGTAACTTTGTACCTTATGCAAAATGGCATCGAGCGAGCAGTGAGGGCGAGAAAGGCACCAACGCCAAGGCGAGAAGAATGAGACATTTCTTTCATCCACCAGTTGTATCTTAAGTGTTCTCATAATCGGGTATTTGATGTGTCCCACTTGCCTTCCATTTTCGACAGGGTGAGGCGCCAAGTCAGACAGTCATGGGATAGGGATTTTTTTTCTCCTCCTGTCACCGTGTGTTTTTTATATCGTTTTGTTATGTAAGGAAAGTTTTGGTTAAGGATATTTGCTCAGGTGTAAAGTCCTTACAGATGGCGGTGCCTCGAGGTGAAAATAGAGATTCATTAGAAATTCGTGTCTGTCTGAGGCGTGAACTGACGCGATTAACCCGAGTTTTCCCCCGAGGCCCAACTTTGGCGCAGACGTATATCTATTTGATTTTTCACGCATTGTTTCAGTCAAATTTCACACATTTAACAAAGCAACTCTCCCCTCACGAGTTGCGGCGTGCATTTGGATCTTGATATCATGTGTGTGGTGACAACCTTGCACCTTTTCCTTTCAAATTTAAAGGAATGAAGAAGAAAGTATACACACATGTATTATTTTTTTAAAGTGACCCAGGTGTTTGGGTACAATAACCTGTCATTAATTATGTTTTAAAGTCTGTTTTTCTGTGTCAGTCCTCTTTGAGCTGCTGTCCTGCGAGCTTTGTGGCCTTGCTGATTTACATGTAAACCTCGAATTAGGTAGTCATGGAGGCGGGGCGCGTGGCTAGAGACGGGTAGGGACGCGGGAAATGACGCAGAAATAGGAAGGCTGCAGGGACAGAGACGAGAGTGTAAAGGAAGAGGACAATCAGTATTAGCCAGTGTGAAATTCTGTGTCACTGGACGGTTACTACCTGTCCAAAGGTGGTTTTCCCTTCCCTTCTCTTCCCTTAACTGTCATGCTTTCCCTCTCAATTACTCCTCCGCCTCCTCCTGACTGGCCGTCTGTCAGGCTGTAATATGTAAGTTTAACTTTTCACTAATGTGTTAATTTGTGTTTACTCTAGTGATGTTATATATAGTTCTCAGATAAATAATTGCAATATATACGTCTGCTTTTGTGATT
The DNA here is from genome assembly GCA_016584305.1 of Chionoecetes opilio. NCBI lineage: Eukaryota > Metazoa > Arthropoda > Malacostraca > Decapoda > Majidae > Chionoecetes > Chionoecetes opilio. The sequence continues at coordinate 193,689 of JACEEZ010020198.1, forward strand.
GTTGCCAAGCTAAGACGAGCGTGTGGCGGAGGCAGTGATAACATGTCCGTTAAGTTTTTATGTGACCGTGTCTTTTTTCTTGCTTTTTTTTAGTCTCGAATTCTCATTAATTTCCCTCCGGTGCCATTCAACCTATATTTTTATCGCTCTATAAAGAAAGTAATCAATCAATCAATCATTATCCCTCCTCCTCCTCCCCTGCCGCATGCCTCCCCGCCGCTCCTGCTGGGGGACAAATCCCCCCTCTCCCCCCACGCCGCGGACTCCTCCCGAAGACAGGGCAGCGGCGCCACTCGCCCTTAAGCTCGGGTCTGCATTGCTCCTTTTTACCCACCGTGGAGCGAAATTGAGATTGTGTGGAGGAATTATTTTGGCCCTCCAACATCCCTCCTTGAAGTGGTGCAGCTTCTCCTCATCGTCTTTTTTCCTCCTTCTCTTCCTTCCCTTCTTTAGGTAGTAATTTTCTCTCCCCCACACACGCTATCTTCTGTGCGGAACTTTGTGAGCTCAGCAACACGAAATGGACGGACGGAGATAAAAGTTTTCCTCCTGTAATTTATGAGGCTCTCGAGCACTGCCCAGCAGGTCGATCACCTTCTGCTATCGACGAGCTCAGCACAACTTGCCTCGACGTCCTTGGAGTGAAGTCAGAGAAGCCGAGTTTATCTGGAGTGTCCGGACAAATGGGTTGCCCTCGAGTTTCTTATCAATGCAAGGCAGAGGCAATCATGTGTTGAGAGAGAGAGGAGAGAGAGAGAGAAGAGAAGAGAGGAGAGAGAGAGAGAGAGGAAGAGAGAGGAGAGAGAGAGAGAGAAGAGAGAGAGAGAGGAGAAGAGAGAAGAGAGAGGAGAGAGAAGAGAGAGAGAGAGAGAGAGAGAGAGAGAGAGAGAGAGAGAGAGAGAGAGAGAGAGATAAAAAAAAAAAATTAAAGTGGAAATGCAAACGTCAGCTCAATTAGGAGTGTTCGGTGACAGGTGTCCGTCCCTCCACCCTTCCTCCATGTCCCTTTCCGCTGCTGTAGGCGATTTTGCAAAGATTTATGAACGACCGAGTAAAAGTTTTCCGTGGATCACGTCAATTCCTTTCCTTCGTCTGGACTAATCCAAAGAAGTAAAGGAGGAAAGAGAGTCAGATTGTGTTTTGACTCCTCGTTGTGACGTGTTAAAGAAAACAAAGTATTAAAAGTGATTGCTTTACTTTCTTTAACACGTCATAACGAGAAGTCAAAACACTAAAACGCTCCCTCTGTTGTCATCCTGGCGGGCTGCGTGGCCTTTGCTTGCGTACCTCTAAGAATTAAGTAATCTCTCTCTCTCTCTCTCTCTCTCATCTCTTCTCTTCTCTCTCTCTCTCTCTCCTCTCTCTCTCTCTCTCTCTCTCTCTCTCTCTCTCTCTCGTCTCGCTCTCTCTCTCTCTCTCTCTCTCTCTCTCATATACACACACATGGCTGAATGGCTTGGTGGGTTAGAGCGTCCTGCGCCATTCTTGGGTCCGGCGTTCGATTCCCTGCCCACCTCGTTCACTGGGATTTTTTCACTGAGAAATTCGGTCGGTTACTGTCCCCCTTGAGCAAGGGGATAGGGGTATGTGGTGTGTGAGGTACCAGCATTACCCTAAGATCGGTAATAATGAGCTCCAAGCTCGCACCGGGAGAGTGAAACTGGCGATCGCGAGCCAGCTCGTGTAGACAAGACCACGGTTGAATGACACAGTTGACACACACGCACACACACACACACACACACACACACACACACACACACACACACACACACACACACACACACACACGCACACACACACACACACACACACACAGTCACACACACACACACACACACACCACACACACACACACACACACATACACACACACACACACACACACACACACACACACACACACACACACACACGCACATACCTGCTTTCAACAGATTATTTATACGTTATCCCTTACATCTTTCCTCACTTCTATAAAATTTACGCTCAACCTTATTTCTTTCCCTCTTACATTCCTCTTCCACTTCATTACCAAGAAGTGTTTTAACATAAATCCCAATATCCCCAACACTTGTTACTTTCTCTCTTTCATCCTCCTCCTCTTCTTCCTCCTCCATCTCTTTCTTGTGTTTCTGTTCCTCCTCTTGCTCCTCTGTGTCCTCCTCGTCCTCTTCCTTCTAATCCCTCCAGTCAAGCATCGTCAGTGAGACCTTCGTAAAAAGAGAAAAACGTGTATCTTGATTCTATTAATTTATCGGAAACACCGTCAGTGAAGATTACGCGAAGAAGAGTAGGAGGAAGATGAGAAGGGGAGGGGAGGACGATGACGATGATCATGATCATGATAAGGATTATTATTATTGGAAGACGAAAAACTACAAAGAGAAGGAAAATCGATAATGTGATAGAAATGCGAGGAAGAGAAAGCATTAAAAAAAAATTGGAAAGAACGACCTAGGCAGAAAAAGAGAAGGAACTGAATGGGGTGGAATGAAGATGTAAATGAAGGAGGAAGAGAAAGAGGAGAAGAAGGCATAGAAAGAAAAGCTGATATTTACGTATTGTTACTATTGGTGACGTAAATTTGTAAAAAGGAAAGAGAAAACTGAAAACAGAGCAACGAAGCGACACTTTGGAAAGGATCAAAACAGATGCCCAAATGCGTCATACAGTTGGAGGAAAGTCGGGCTTCGCGGCCACTGAGGCGCCGCTAATGATCCTCCGTAACGATGGAAGGAGGAGGTGACGAGGGGGAAGGAAGGAGGGAATTAGGAGGAGGAGGAGTGTGTAGGGAGGTGAGGGAGGTAGCATAGCCCGCCGCGCCTCTCCTCACTATGAGGCAAAGCAAGAGGCAAGAACACCAAAATAAACACTGGTTGGTAAACTGTGAGTGCAGCGGGTGACGAATGGCGGGAATGATCCATCTGAGGCGACGCGTGGTGGCGGCAGGTGGGGGGGGGGGAGTAGTGGGGAATAGTATCGAAGGCTGTGGTTGGGGAGGAATGTGGGGAGGTAGGGAAAGGAAAAATGGGATGAAGGTTTGGTGTAGTGTAGGATATATGAGTTGCGGCATTAGGTGGGGTGAGGATGTGGGCGTGAGGTAGGGGAGGAGGAGGGAGGGGGGATGATACAGGAATAAAGAAAGACTGTCACTGAAGGAAATATTGAAAATCGAGTTTTTTTATGAACGGAAGCCACTTTTTTTTTCCACAATTTCGATTTATTTTTATTTTTAGTTGACTCACTCACACCTGAATGACCCCAATTCCAATGATCTGAAACTCGAGAAGTGCCAGTGGTCGCTGGCAGTTTTAACTCAAAGGTAGGTCTACTGTGTTTTGGCTCCGCGACTAATATTTTTCATAAATTAATTTCGCGATAAACATTGATGCACTGCATCTGAATACCAAAAAATATATTTTTCTTCTGTTGTTTCTACTAATTATTGGATGACATCTTACGATGGAACGTTCTATAATAGAAATTTAATGCAAATTACTCGCCTCGAGTAGCAAAGCTTAATATTTTTTTTTACATGTATATTGGGCGATGTCACACTGTTTTCTAAGAGTACTGCTGCGTCTGGCAAACGCTTGTCAAAAAACAATGACAATGCCTTGGAAAAACGAAGAATAAGAATGCCGAATCGCTTGTTTGCTGCGACAATGTAGGTTATAAATTGTGGAGGGGACACGCCGCGGCGGGAGTGGTGGCGGGGAGATTGTGGGGGGGGCGATTGAATCAAACCCTTGCCATTCACGCGTCGACTCATTGCACTTCCCGGCTTTCTATCTGATTGATACACAATAATAACAGGAAAATATGACTGCCTAGGTATAGATAACTTCTAAACATACGTTATTGACTATATAATATCATAGAGTAGCATTTACCTCGCCTCCTCAACTATAACCTACTTGGTTATTTGGTTATATAAAATGTTGTACAGAATCAGGCTTCTATACAATATACATATAGAAGAAAATCGTTCTTAATATTATACTTTTGTGTTTTAAGTGCAGTGGAATAAGCCCATATTTTGTTTTCCAGTAGACCAACTTATTATCAAAAAAGTGAGTTAAAACTGCCAGCGACCCCTGGCATTTTGGGTTCCAGTTCTCTCGAATTATCAGCGTTGCGCCTCACCTCTACCTCATGGCCTCACTTTCTCATGACTTGATTAGCTTTGGGCAACAAGTCTGGTGAGTCACGTCAAAAAATAACACAGTGACTCACCGTCTGAATGGAGGACTGACTGACTTCTATACATACTTAAATCTTGATGACTTCCCGCCTTCCCTCCTCTCCTACTCACCCTTCCTTCCCTTCCCAGTGTTGCTGTCCCATCCCTCCCTCCTACCGTGGCCACCGAGTGTCATCTCGGTGGCAACGCGCCTACACGCCTAACCACACCCTCCTTGTGCCTACCTCTCCTCCCTCCTCATGCCCTTCTCTCCTCCATTCTTACCTCCTCCTCCCTTTTCTTGGTCTTACTTGTTACCACTCGCAGTGCTTTACCAATACCTGACCATCTCCAGCTCATTTTGTCCCCCTTGTTTTCCCCTTCCCTTCTCTTACCCAAACTCCTCCTCCCCCCCCCCCTTCCTGCTGTCCCTCGCCAAGCACCTCTTGTTTTTTTTGGGTGATTTATGTGCGTTTGGTGCTCGTAATATTTGATGTAATACATGTGTGTGTGCATGTGTGTGTGTGTGTGTGTAACCACAAGAGAGAGGAGAGAGAGAGAAGAGAGAGAGGAGAGAGAAGAGAGAGAGAAAGAGAAAAAGAAAGAGAGAGAGAGAAAAGGAGAGAGAGAGGAGAGAGGAGAGGAGAGGAGGGGAGAGAGAGAGAGAAGAAAAAAAAAACCCAGAAAACTGGGAGAAGAGAGAGATGTGAAGGGGGGACGCGAGAGAGAAAGGAGAGAGAGAGAGAGGAGAGAGAGAGAGAGAGAGAGAAGGAGAGAGAGAGGAGAGAGAGAGAGAGAGAGAGGAGAGAGAGAGGAGAGATAGAGATAGAGATAGAGATAGTGAGAGAGAGAACGCTTACAATTCACTTAAATTTACTTATTGTCACATGTATACGTACATGTGACAATAAGGTACATCTGACAATAAGTTATTTTGATTTAATTATATGTACATGTGGCAGATAAGGTAAATAACCTTTGTATCTTAATTTGTGCTTAATCAATAAGTGTCGGACGATTTGGAGGCGAATTCTTGCCTCACGTGGCCATAACATAGAGCGCAGCGTGAACACCTCATCATCCTGGCAGGTGACCACACGCAAGGAAACAAACAGACGAAACAACAAACTCAACACCACTGAAACAAAGGCCTAAAGCAACCATTCAAGGTCACCCAACTAACTGTCCCTCCCTCCCATCCCTTTCCTCCCACACGCAGTAATGTGACTCAGCCCACAACAAGACCCATGGGTTACCCTGGGGCCGCCGCCCACGCCCTGCTGACTGGGGCTGTTTGGCTCGTGTGGCTTTGCACTTACCTGGCACCACGAGAGCCCAGGTAAAAATATCTTGGTTATTCAGTCAGAACGACAAAAAAGTTTTAATGTAAAAAAACAGCTCCTTTGATTTTTCCTACCTACACCTCGTACTCTCTTTGGTCCTCCAGCCCACCTCCGCTCTCGTTCTTTACGCTGTTGTCGTCTTCATCCTGTCGTCGTGTTGTTGTCGTCGCTGCCATCCTTCTCGTACAAGGATGCCTCCTTCTCTGCCTCCTTCTTCTCCCCTAGCCTTCTCTTCCTCCTCCTTTTCATCCTCTTCCTTGGCAAAATTTCGTCATGCCATTCTACCAGTAAAGTCTTTTGTGGTTTGGTGTAGTATAATAAAAGAGTAGATCAACTGATTATACACCAATAATAACCCTCTAATCTCCTTCTTCTCTGTCATCCATATTCGTCCTTTCCATATTCCTCCTCCTCTTCCGTTCATTCTTCTTCCTACTTTTCCTCTCCTTTATCCTTTTTCACTCGTCCCTTTCTCGTCCTCTTCTCCTTCCATAAAGAAAGGGGGTGCGGAAAAGACGCCTGAGTCAACATTCTTTGCGTTCAGTCTCAAGTTTTCTTCAGCTCGATCTCATAACGCGGGCCCAGTGACCGATCTTTTCTTCCTCTTTTCCTTTAGTTATTTTTTTGAAGATTCAATCTCTTACCTCTTATATCTTATCTATAAATAACTGTTTTGATCCCTTAATGCCGTAATTTGTGCACCTTTCATGTGCATCCCGTATTCTTCCTCCTCAGTCTCCTTGCCAAGGAGACAATTCTGAGCCAATGGAAGACTTGAGTTTGCATTTCCGGTACTTACTGTAATGCCTTTTCCTCTCTTCCACTCTCCTTTTTTTCACAATTTTATTCCTTTTCTCATCTCTTTTTATGCATTTTTCGTATATGTGCGAAAAGGGGAAGTTTTTCCTTTTAGATTAAGTTGTGGCTTACTTTCTGTGTGCTGTCTTGGCAGTTTTTTTTTTTTTTTTTTTTTGTCAGTGCATGAAATTTTCCTTTTTTCAGCCATGCATTTTACATGGTACTTTGTTGATTGTTTCGTGCTTGTTCCGTCCGTGTTTAATGGTCGTGTTCATTGTCCACACATCTTGGCATTCATCGATTAAGAATTGTCTGTCTGTCGTGTTAATTTTTTTCTTTCTCTCTCTCTCTCTCTCCTCTCTCTCTCTCTCGGATCTCTGTCGTCTCTCGTACTCTCTCATTCGTCTCTCTCCTCCTCTTCTCTCCCGGGCTCTCATCTCTCGTCTCTCGTCCTCTCGTCTCTCTCTCTCTCTCTCTCTCTCCCTCTCAGCTCTCTCTCTTCTCTCCTCTCTCCCCTCTCTCTCTCTCTCTCTCTCTCGTCTCTCTCTCTCGCATCTCCCTCTCTCTCTCTCATCTCTTCTCTCCCTCTCTCTCTCTCTCTCTCTCTCTCTCCTCTCTTCTCTCTCTTCTCTCTCTCTCAAACTCTCTCTCTCTCCCTCTTCCGATCTCTCTCTCTCTCTCCTCTTCTCTCCTTCTCTCTCTCTCTCCTCTTCTCTCTCCTCTCCTCTCTCCTCCTCTGCTCCTCTCTCTCTCTACACCTCTCTCTCTCTCAGCTCATCTCTCTCTCTCCTCTCTCTCTCTCTCTCCTCATCTCTCTCTCTCTCGTCTCTACTGCTACTTCATTCTCTCAGACTGCTGTTTCTCCCTTCCTCCCATGTGCCTCCACCTTCTCATCCTTAACTGTTGTCATCACAGTGTTCGTCCATCATCCCTCATCTTCATCTGTATCCTTCCTTCCTCAAACGTAAGTCTTCCTTCGCCCTCTCTATTTCCTCCTTTCCTTTTTCACTTCTCTCATCTCCTTCATCTTCCTTTTATTCCATCCTTGTGATTCCTCCTCCATTGATCGTCTTGAGTTATTGGTGGTATTTAACTCTCTTCCCTCCATCCTCCCCCCCCTTCTGGTGACGCCTTGAGAGAACCGCAGAGTCACAAAAGCCACCACCAGGGAAGTCTTTTGTTTTTAGTTACAGCCTGACCTCTGCGGCCAATTAACGCAATGACGGAAGGTTTGATGCAGCGGTTTTGGCAAATGTGTTTCGTCTTGTTACCTGCTTATGTGTTGTATGGCTTTGTTTGGGTCTCTCTCTCTCTCTCTACTCTCCTCCTCTCTCTCTCTCATCTCCTCTCTCTTTCTCTCCTCATCTCTCTCTCCTCTCTCACCTCTCTCCTCTCTTCTCTCTCTCTTTCCTCTCTCTGTGTGCTCCGGGATCCCCTCCTCTCTCTCTCTCTCTCTCCTCTCTCATCCTCTCTCTCTCTTCTCTCCTCTCTGGGGGCCTCATCTCTCTCTCTACTCCTATGGCTCTCTGTCTCGCTCTCTCTCCTCTCTCATCTCTCCCTCTCATACTCTCGTCTCTACTCCTCTCTCTCTGTCTCTCTCTCTCTCTCTCTCTCTCTCTCTCTCTTTTCTCGCCCCTCTTTTCTCTATCTTTCTCACCTGCATCTCTTCTTTCTCTCTCTTTCATCCTCTCTCGTCTTTCGACGCTCTTTATCTCTCTTTCTCTCTCTCTCTCCTTCTCATCCTTGCATTTTTGTTCATTGTACCTTTTTTTCACGTTAGATGTCTTACAGTGGATTGGCATAGCCCGGTGTTATAGAATCGCTCAGCAGTGAGTATTTGGCGTTTGTCGGTACCTGTGCAGGACAAAGATCCGGCTCTTCAATTACGCTTGTGATCCCTGTATTATTCGTATGTTTGAGATATGGACACTAGATAGCGATTTGAAGAGCACGAATCGATGCCTTTGTATAGTGTCTACGCAGTAATTCATGGGGTATCGCTGGATGATTACGTGTCAATCAGCGATTGCACCGTGAGACTGAATCCAATGCCTATTTATTACCTGCACAGTCCGGCCAGACGCCAAACTTCGGCTATATGGGCATGGTGGAAGCGCTACCCTGAACAGATCTTTACCACATCGGGTTGTATCTGTACAAGACAGCTGGCGTGTAAGGATGCCAGGGTTTGCGACCACAAGGCTCGTGGCATGGGGCAAGTTGATGATTTCTTGTCGGAAAGCTGCTAGTATGGGAGGGAGCCTGCATGGGGACTCGCCGCGTGGTGACCCCCGTAGTGGCGTCCTAGAGGTGGGCCGCTAGGCGGCGTGCCGCCCCCCCGGCGTATGCCCCCAATATTGACGTATACCTTTTTAATTTAAATTTTGCCCTGGCTACTCTTTTGTACATATTATAGAGCACGCGTCCTCCGTGCGTTATAATAGCATTTATCCTTCCCCTTAATTACATGTTGTTGTTGTATATTATGGCAGCAGTTCCTGGTTACTGCCTATGTTTTGTTTTGTAGTGAATAGGAGGTTATGAGCGTAATATGGGAAACTTTGTAAATCTTCCATTTCCGATTTTGTGTGTGTGTGTGATGTTGTGTGTGGTGTGTTGTAGTGTGTGTGTATTGTGTGTGTGTGTGTGTGTGTGTGTGTGTGTGTGTGTGTGTGTGTGCAGTTTTATCTGCTTTTTTTTATATATTCATGGATATTTATAATACTATTTCACATTCATTTGTTTTTGTAAACCTCAAAGAGATACAATGACTGTTCTAAAGGTTATAATTATTTCATGAGGGAGGAGGAGAGGAAGGAATGACCTTTTAAAAGTGCAGACTATAATTCATATCTTATATTTAGTCTCTCTCTCTCTCTCTCTCTCTCTCTCTCTCTCTCTCTCTCTCTCTCTCCTTCCCCTCCCCTCTCTCTCTTCTCTCTCTTCTCCTCTCTCCCCTCTCTCTCTCTTTTCTCTCTCCTCTCTCTCTCTCTCTCTCTCTCTCTCTCTCTCTCTCCCCCATCGTCTTATGTGTCAACATTTCCACCATCCTCCACAACACGTGCCATCTTATTGTTCCTTCTGTTCCCCTTTCCTCCCTTCCTTCCTGCCTGCGGTGAGGACAATTACGCCAACACTATTTAGCTGCCTCCCCTCACACTCACCCCTTACCTTGCTATGCGGTGATCATAACTCGAAGGGAAGCTTTGCCAAACCTCACTTTAGGAACCCTTGACAACGGAACTTAATGGTCGGCAACCGTTTACCATTTTTTTCAGGTGTCAAAGGGCCTTGGCGGGGAATGGACGCTCCGTGACATCCCTAATGGTGGGACTCGTCCCATAGATGAGGGAGATCGAGGCTGTTTAAGTCTGCCAATTAGTGCGGCAATGGACGCGTTTACTCACACCTAATACACGGTAGCTTTGTGAAGCTTTGGATGCAATATAAGCTACTTATCACTGTACTCATATTCATTTTGCTTCAAAATGCACCATGAATGAGATATATGTAGTTTTTGGGGCCAAAATATGAAGTGGCCGCGGAACAAGCTGTGATTGGTTGTGAAGTAGACAACTCAAGAATATCCTTTCCGCTCTCTTCTTTACCCCGCTCCTCGCCTTATATAGCTGGACAATGAGAACATACTATATTTTTTTGGTACCAATCTGCTAAAACACCACGATTAAAACATCAGAGAGTGTTCATATCTGTGTCCAAAGACAAGAACAAAAGTAAACAGTGGTGATGGATTTCTACTATAGGCGTGATTTCCCTGAGGGAACACACATGTTACTCATGTTTGTGTGTGTGTGTGTGTGTGTGTGTGTGTGTGTGTGTGTGTGTGTGTGTGTGTGTGTGTGTGTGTGTATTCATCTAGTTGTATTCATCTAGTTGTATTTTACAGGGCCAGAGCGACGCTCGTATGACCCCGTCTCCATATCAACATTTTTATAATTCATCCTTAGTGCTTAGTGGTGGCCGAAGCCACCACCCCGGGAGGTGGGTCACAAACCCCCGGCTAAAACCCGGTACCCATTCACTGCTGGGTGGACAGGGGCTCGGGTTTTAAGAAGACCGCCCGTCTGTCTTCGCTCCGCCCGGGGATCGAACCCGGGACTTCTCGGTTGTGAGCCGAGCGTGCTAACCCTTACACTACGGAGTTTGTGTGTGTGTGTGTGTGTGTGTGTGTGTGTGTGTACTGTGTGTGGTGTGTGTGTGTGTGTGTGTGTGTGTGTGTGTGTGTGTGTGTGTGTGTGTGTGTTTGTGTGTAGAAGGTGCTACATTCACTGTGCTCATGACCAGCCTGTGTGTGTGTGTGTGTGTCCCTCACCCGCAGATAAAACAAGATCAGATATATTGTTAATATATGATAGCCAAAGTCACCGGATTGTTGACCTTATAATAGATGAATGGTGACTGCTGGGTAACTAACTGGGGACTGATGAGTGGTGAATTTTTGCTGGGTGACTATTGCCAGGTTGATTGGCAAATACGGATTGGTGATTGGTGTTGGTCTGTGTATGCTGATGAAGTAAAAAACGCCCGCACACACAGACGCATACACACAACACACGCAGCGTGTGTTGTTGTGACAATGCTGTGGGCACGGGAAGCATGCATCCAAAAGAACATAAAAAAATAAAGAAGCTACAAGAGGCCGAGAGACCTACACGAGGTAGTTCCTGTTGTAAGTGTGAATATCCCCTTCATCTAGGCTAGTGGTTCCCAACGTTTTTTCACTCGCGACCCCTTTCCCAAAATCTTGAAACACACATGACCCCCTGCTATCACCAGCTTGATTTAGCAAAAAAAAATTCTGTGAAGGCAAGGGAAATAATTTCAAATAAACATATACAAACATTGATTCATGAGTTCTGTAACTACTCATTAGCAAGCTAAATTACAGCATTGGTTCAACTTTGGCATGATAAAGTGAGTAGATAGATAAATACATTTCTCCAACCTAATTATTATAACTCCTTCAATAATCTCAACATACACCGTTTTCAACAGCAAGCCAACCCAGCTAGTGGGATGATTGGAAAGTACAGCATTGGTCCAACTTTGGCATAATAGGATAAATAAATAGCAAGCCACAGAGAGACTCGTTTCGTGCCTCCCACCATACAGTATATGAACACAAATTTATGATAATAATGACCAAAACACGTTTTTTGCACTGAAAAAAAAGCAAGAAAAATATAAAAGCATCAAAAAATATAATCGATGAGTTAAAAAAATATTCTAAGCCATTAGAATTAATATTAGAATTAAGACTAGCAAGGCTTCGCGACCCCCTGGGGGGTCGCGACTCACCGGCATTATACCTTGATCTATGCGATAGTATGTACTCCTGAACATATTATATTATATATATATATATATATATATATATATATATAATATATATATATATATATATATATATATATATAATATATATATATATATATATATATATATATATATATATTAGTGTAGCCAGGCGGGATATTTTATCTTAGACAAACGAGGTTGAAAGCAGTCGAACATTATCCTTAATTGAGTTTTTTTATGCACGGATTCTATTTGCCGTACAATTTTCTTGTGTTCTTCTGATAAGTTATTCAGAAGATGTCCTATGGACAGCGACGTTTCGGAACTATCTTTTTCTATCTTCAGGCTTGATCTGAATTGTGAAGAATCAGAATCAGAATAAAATAGAAAAGACAGAGAGTGGAAGATGGGACAGGGGGCAAGTAGTAGGGGGGCAAGATAATTGTGAAGGCATGGGAGGTAGATTCTATACAATTTGGTGGATCCAAGAAGGAGGGGTGGGCGGAGCTAAACGGCTAAGTCGGTAGCCCATTGGCTGTTTCTCTATTGAGGGAGACGTGTCGTTTGGATGTTGGTAGCACCTGGAAATAATTTGTCTGGGTGTTGATTGTGGGCTGTTTTAAAGCGATGTATATTGCTTCCAGGTAAAGGAGGCGGCGAGGATCTTGTTCCTTATCAAGTATCGTGGTGTTTTTGTTAAGATCATCTCTTGTCAAGCGAGAGCTGTGCAGTGGTTCTTGATAGACCCATTATCCAGGTGACAAGAAAGACGCCTCGTCAGTCTTGTGTATGTGTGTGTGTGTGTGTGCTCATGGAAGGCGCAGTGTGCTCTTGCTCAGATGTGTGTGTGCGGGTGGAAGGCACTCTCATTCTACCTGTTCTACTATGAGTTCGTCTATCTCTCTAGTTGTAGGCTACATGTCATTGTAGGTTCATTTGAGCTCTTTGTAAGGAGTTGTGATGCCTAAAGTAATCACTTGCCTGTTGTCATGGGCCACTTGTCCCTGTCTATTCACTTCTTCCTTATAAACTACAACTTATATATTCACAAACACAGTGAAAACCTACCACATCACTTGAAGGAGGATTATTGGCCATCCTGACGGTAGTAGGGGTAATGCATGTTAATGTTACTGTGGTTCATAACCTTTCTCTCTCTCTCTCTCTCTCTCTCTCTATCTCTATCTCTCTCCTCTCCTCTCTCTCTCGCTCCCTCTCTCGTACGTTAACCTTTCCATAAATGTCCCACCCTGGCATCTGTATAGTCTCACAATTAACAATTGTGCGTTGTTGACGTCACAACATGGCGACGGTCGTTTTAGGGCGCACAAATTTTCCTCCACTTAAACTGGCTGTATCATCAAAAATACTGTTCACTTCAAAAAATCAGCATCACTGCCTTACTATATGAGGCTTGAAGATTTCTAATCTATCGTTACCTCAAGTAGAGTAAATGGGTCCATTGTTAGGGCAAGTCCTGAACCCTGGGGGATGTAGGGGAAGGGAAGGGAGGGTAAGGGTAAGGCCATAGGGAAGTGTTGATGAATGCGAAGAGGGCGAAGGGAGGGAGTGGACGTGATGGGGGAGTGTGAGTGGCGAGGAAAGGATAACAGGAAGAGGTGCGTGAGGGAATGGAGGTGAGTGGTGATGACAGAGTGTGATGAAAGGCAAGGCAGAAGGGCGTGGCTGTAATGAGAGGAGGAGGGAGTCGGAGTGGTAGTGATGGTGGAAGAATGGGAAGGAAAACATGAAACAGTGATGGTTGATGAGAGAACGAAGGGGAAGAAGGGTGGAAAACAATGGTGATCAAAGGTGTGGGTGAGGAGGAGAACAGTATATAGAGGGGACAAGGAAATAGAAGGAAGAAAGGGAAGATATAAGAGTACAGCCCTGTTGAAGAGAGGAGAGACAGTGATGATGTGTTGAGAAGGCAAAAGAATGGAAAAAGTTGTAATAATGTGAGAGAATAATGCTGATAGTATGGTGAATGAAGAGGTGAGGAAGATGATATGCTGATAAGGGGGGGTAGGGAAGGATTAATGTATAAAAAAAAAATTAAAAAATAATTTATTTTTAAAAAAATTTTTTAAAAAAGGGGGGATAAAGGGGAATTTTAAAAAAAAAACAAAATAAATATAAAATCAATTTAAAAAACCTAAAAAAAAAAATATTAATTAAAAAAAAAAATAAAATAAAAAAAATAAAAAAAAATAAATATATAAAAAGGGAAATAAAAGGGGAAAAGGGAAAAACAAAATTTTAAAAAATATAAATTTAAAATTTTTTTTTGGGGAAAATAAATTTAAAAATTTCTTTAAAATTTCCCTAAATTTTAACATTATATTCTTTATATACCTTTAATTTCTTTTTCTTTTCCTTTCTATCCTTTTTCTCTTTTCCCTTTTTATTTTCTCCTTTTTCCTTTTCTTCTATTTTCTTTCTTCTCTTCTTATTTTCTTCTCTTTCAATTTTAAAGTTCAATTTTCCCCCCAAACCCCAAAAGTTTCCCTAAAAATTAACTTAAATTTTGATCTTCCCTTAATTATTTACAAGGTTTTATAAATACTATTTAATTTTTTAAATTTTGTTTTTTAAAAAATAGGAAATTTTTGGAAAATATTTATGTTTTAAAATAAGGAAATTTAAATTTGGGACTGAATTAAAAGGAAAAGTAAAAAAAGTTTTTATTTGATTGGTTAATATTTATTTTTAGATTAAAATTTAAGAAAAAAAATTTTCTTAATAAAATAAAAAATAAAAAATTACATTTTTATATAATTTTAATTTTATAAAAATTTAAAAATAAAAATTAAAAGGGTTTATTTTTTTTATTTAAATTCTCCTATTTTTTTCCCAAAAAACCATTTTAATTTTACCTTAAGTTTAAAATTTTAAAGGGAATTTTAATAATTTTGGGGGTAATTTATAAAAGGGGGCTAAAATAATATTTAACATTTTTAACATAAAAATTAATCTATTTTAAAAAATTTTTAACCTTTTAAATAAAATTGGGTAAAATAATTATTTTAAAAAAATGAAATTTATATTTTTTGGGGAATTCAAATTTGATACAAAAAACATAATTTGTAAAACCACATATATATAAATTTTTAGATATAAAATTAATATAGATTTTATAATCAAAAATGGATTATTTTAGAATTAACTTAAAATAATATAGGGAGAAAAATAAAAAAGAATAAGAATATAAAGTTTTAAAAAATAAAAAAGAAAAAATTTTTAAACATAATATAAAAAACAACAATAAAATTTTAAATATAAATAGAGATTTTAAAAAAATTATATAATAATATATATAATAAGATTAATAGGAATAAAAAAAGAATAAAATAAATTATATATAAATATTTTAATAATAGTTTTAATAGAGAAGTTTAAAACTAAAATATATATTAAAATAAATTTTATAATAATAGAAAAAAAATAAAAAAGAGATTTATATATATAAAATTTAATAATATAAAATAAATATAATAATTTTATAAATATAGAAAAATTATATAATAAGATAATAGACTAGATTTTAAATATAAATGAAATTTTTCTATATAAAAAATTTTAATTTTGAATTTAATATAATATATATAATATAATACAATATAATATAAAGAAAATTTTAAAATTAATAATAAAATATATATTTTTTAAATATAAGAATAAATAGTATATATGAGTTTTAAAAGTAAATAAGAATATAATATATGTAATTAATTTTAAATAGATATTATATAAAAAAATTTTAAAAAAATTTTAGAAAGTATATATAGTTTTATATAAATATAATAAAAATATAATATTAAAATATATAAAATTTTAGAATATATAATTTTAAAAATGAAAATATTATAATATAGATTTAAATAATATAATAGAGAGGGGAATATAATAAAAGAAATAAATACAAAAGAGAAGATAAAATAAAACATAAAATTTTAATAGAATAAAATTAAATAATATAAATATTTATAGATATAACAAAAAGATATATATATAAAATAATAATAAATTTTTATTTTGGTATATGTTTTATGTTTTTATAAAAAATTATAATTTATATAAATATTTTTAAAAACAAATATATTACTATATAATATATATATTAAAATTTTAAAATAAATATTTTTATATATATATTATATAATTTTTATATATATTATTATTATATGTATATATATATATTATTTATGTATATACAATAAAATTTTATTTTTATAAAATCTAATATTAATTTTTTTATATAGAATATAGAATATAAAAATTATATTTTATATATAAAATATGAAAATATTTATATATATGGTATATTTTATAAAATCTTTTATATCTATTATATTATATAATATATATAGAATATATATATAATATTTTATATATTTAATAAAATATTTTTAAATAATATATAGATATATTTTATAATATATATATTATATTTATTTTAAAATATAATATATAATATATATTATATATATATAATATAGAGATATATATATATTTTATAATATATATATATATAATATTTTAATATATAAATAATATAATATATATAAAATAATATATGTATATAAAATTTTATAGAAATAATAAAATTTTAAACAATATAATATAATATATATTTAATATTATAATATATTATATAGTATTATATATATTATTATAAAAGATATATAATATAAAAATTCCTTGTATATATATATAAAAATATATATAAAATGAAAATATATATATATATGTATATAATATAATTATATAATATTTTTTAAAATTATAAGAAAAATATAGAAAAATTTATAATTAAATATTTTATTTTTATTTTCAAAAATATTTTATTTTAATAGAGATATTTAATATTATAAAATTATATAAAAAGGGTTAAGTTATAGTAAAGTAAAATTAGTTTATAATTATAATATAATAAAATATTTTATAATATATTATATATATATATTTTTATATTTTTATATATATAGTTTAAAATATATATAATTTATTTAAAAGATAATTACGTAGGATATATAAAATTTTAAAATTATATAAAAAATATATTAATATATATTATATATTATTTTATATAGTTAAGGATTATATATATAAATAGAAAATTAATTATATATATATATATTTTATGTTTTATTTTATATAGTTTTTATAGGATATATATATGAGATAAATAAAAATTTATATATTATTTTGGAATAATAAATTTTTATTTTATTTTATATATAATAATTAGATAAAAATTTTATATATGGAGAATTTAATTAATATTATTAAATATTTTTAAAATTAATATATGGTATTTTATAATATATATTTTTAAAATATATAATACTAAAATAAAATATATTATTAAAAATTATAAAAATAATTGAATTATATATATAGATATATATACTTTTTTAAAAATTTATTATAGATATAAAGATATTAAAATAATATTTTATATATCTAATAAAATGTATAAAATATCAAATATATATTATAAAATAAAAATAAAAAAAAATGGGGGAAATTATAAATATAATAAAAATTATATTATATATGTATATAATAAAATTTTAAAATATTTATATAAATTAAATATAAAATTTATTAATATAAAATTTTATAATATTTTTATTTTAAAATAAATATAAAATAATATAAAAATAAAATTATATAAAAATATTTTATATAAAAATTATTATATAAAAATATATTTATATAAAAATTTTTAATTTTAAATATATATATATATATGTATTTATATATATTTAATTATTATAAAAATAATATATATATGATATATATATTTTAAATATATAAAATTTTTTAATATAAAATATATTTTTTCATAGATATATTTAATATTTAGTATTTTATTTTTTAAATATATTATTTTTAAAATATTTTATTTTTATTTTATTTTAATTTTTATATATTTATAAAATTTTTTATATATATTTTAATAATATTTTTTTAATTTTTATATATATTTTTATTTAATAAATAATAATTTAATAATATAGTATATAGATAAAGATATAATAAATATATATTTAAAATATAATAAAATTTTTAAATTATAATATAAATTATATAAAAATATATTATTATATAAATTATGGTACATTTAAAAATTTTATAGTTTATAAAACAAATTTAAATATGGTAAAAATAAAATAAGGGTTTAAAAATTAAAAAGAGAAAAAGGTAAATTGATAAATAAATTTTTATATTAAATTAAAATTTAAAATTTTATTGGGAATTTTTTAAAAATGATAAAGAAAAGGGAAATAAAGTATAAAGGGTCAAATTTTTTGAATATATAAAAGGAATTTCAAAAATTTTTTTAAAAATAAAATAAAAAGAATGAAATAAAAAACAAATTAAGAAAAATAAATAGGATTTATTATTTAATTAATATATTAAAAAAAAATTTTTAAGAATAAGTGTATTATAAAATGGGGGGGTATAAAAAGAATTTTCGTTTTTATTTTTAGTGGGGTATATAATAGTTAAAAAAGGGGATATTTTTTAAATTTTTTTTTAACCCCTTTATTTTTTTAATAATGATAAAAAAAAATTAGGTATTAAAAATAATTTTTCCCGTTTTAATTTTTTAATTTATTTAAATTTTAGCTTTTCCTTTAAATAATTTTTGGGGGGGAATATTTTTAAAAATATTTTTATTTTAAAGAAATCGAGAAAATTTGTTTTATATTTCCCTTTTAAAAATAATAATTTATTTATTGGAAGGGATAAGGATTTAAATGATTTATTTTGAAGGAATATAGAAATTATTATTTTTTAAATATAAGTTAATAATTATTGGGATAAGAATAATTTTAATTACTTTTTGGGGGTTTAATTTTTTTTTTTATGTAAAAAAAATTTAAATTTTTTAAATTTTATATTTAAAAAATTTTATATATATAAATATATTATAAATTAATAAAAATATAAAAAATATTTTTAAAATTATATTTAAAATTTGGATATTCGAAATTTAAAATTTTCTATATAGGTTCCAATACAAAAAATTGTCAAGTGAGGGTAACTTTTAAAAATAATGGTTTAACAATTTAATAAATACCATTAAACCCGGACAATTTTAATAAACAACAATTCATTAAACCAAACCCCCTTAAAAAGAAATAATTTTTAAGGACAATAGTTTTAAGTATATAGCCCCATAAGCCACAAATAAAATAAATTATCAAATAAATTATTGTAATAAATAATTTTTTAAAAGGGTTACTAAATATTTTTTTAAAAAATAAAATTTAAAGGAAAATTAATAATAAAATAATGAATTAAATTAAACTACAATTATTAGTTTTAAATTATAATAAAAAAAAGTTATTAAAATAAATAAAACCCTACCTATAAAAAATTTTATATAAACCAAATTGTAGTTTTTATTTTTAAAATATATTTTAAAAATTTAAAAAAAACACCCTTTAAATTTTCTTAAAATGGTGTTTTTTTTTTTAAAAAATTTTTAATTTTCTTTTCCTTTTCCTAATATATTTTTATTATTTTATATTTTAAACATTTTATTTTAAATTTGGGGAAAAGGTATTAAAAAAAAAATCTTTTATTAAACATAATTTATTAATCATTTTTAAAAACATTAATTTTATTCCAATTTTAAGAAAATTATTGTCTATATTTTTTTAAAACAATAATAAATTGTATTTTAAATTTTAAAAAGTTTATAAATCTCAAATATCCCAAAAGGTTCTAGGAAATCAAGGGAATATCCCTTTTTTAAAAGGGTTTTTTGGGGGCCCCAGGGCCATTTCCCCTTAGCCCGGGTTCCCTCCCCCCCCCACTCCTTTTCCTTTTGGCCCCCCTTTCCCCAAGTTGTGGTAAAAGGAAAAACCTGGGGGGATTTTTTCATAAAATTAAATTAAAACAAATATATTAAATAAATTTATTTATTAAAATTATAAAATTGGAAAATTTTTTATTTTATTTTTTTATAATATTTTTTTAAGGGAAAAAAATGGTAAATAATAATTTATAATTTTTTTTTTTTTAAAATTTTTGGGGGTTGGGAAAATAAAATATTTGGTAATAAGGGTAATTTTTGGGTTTTTAATATGGAGCAGATGTATTTTGTTAAATTATTTTGGAAATTATATATATGTAAAATATAATAATATAATTATATATTTTATATGTATTTTAATAAATAAAAAGGGGAAAATTTTTAAAAAGTTTTTATATAAAAAATTCTAAAATATAATATAAAATATAGATATTTTTTTAATTTTATAATAGAATGATGAAAATAAATAAATTTTAAAAATAAAAATTTTATAAAAAGAATTATTATATATTTTAAACAAATAAATTTTATATATATAAAAATTTATAGAAAAAATAAATATAAAATATAAGAAGAGTTATTTTATAAATATATATATTTTGTAAAATTTTATAAATAATATATATATAATAAATAATATATAATTAATAATATTTTTTATATATATATATATTTTCTATTAATTTATTAGATTATATCTTATAATATAATATATTTATTTTTAAATAATTTTATATATAATATACCCTAATAATAATTTAATTATAAATTTTATAATATATATAAATATATAATTAAAAAATATTTATTTTTATAATATCTATAAATAAAAATAATAAAATATATTTTATATTTAAAGAAATAAATTTTATATATATATATTTTAACTTAGATTTTATATTTTTTATAATTTTTAATATATTTTTCAATATATATTTAAAATTTATTATATAATTTTTAGTAGTTTTATTATTATATAAAATATTTTAATATATTTATATATATGATATATAAAAAAAAATTTATAAATTTTTATATTTTTTTAAAAAATATAATAAGTTACTTATTATAAAAATTATACGAAAATTTTATATAATAAAATTTTTAAAATTTAAATATAATTTTTTCTAATAATAATATTTTTATAAATAATATATTTTTTATATATAATATATATTTATAAAATATAAAATATTTTATAAATAATAAAAATATTTTAAATATTAAAATATATGTGTTTATTTAAGAAATTAAAATAAATTTTCAATATTTTTTATAAAATAAATTTTTATTTTATTTAAATTTTTATTATAAAATTATATTTATAAAATTTTTATTTTAAAATATATTATATATATATAATAACTATTTTTTATAAATTTTTAAGGATAAAATTAATATTTTTAGAACTATAATTATTATATTTTTATTATATTTTATATATAATAATAAAAAATTTTAATAAAATTTTTTATTAATTTTATTTTAAAATCAATATATAGATATATAGCTAAATCATATTTTAAAATTAGAAATTTTTATTTTTAAATTAAAAATATATTATTATAAATTTTTAAAATAAAAAATAAAATCTTTTTATATATATTTTATATCATAATATTAAAATTTTTATTATAAATTATAAAGATAAAATATTTGTATGGGTTTTTAGAATATTTTTATCTTAAAATAATAAAAATTTTAAAATTATAGTAGAAACCTAATATATATTAGTAATTATATTATATAATATTTTTTAAGTTTTGAAATATAATGAGAAAAATTAAATTTATATATATTTATATAATATATATTTTAATTTTATTACCCTTATATTATACTATTTATATATCTTTTTAATTTTAATATATTTTTATATTTTAAATATTTTTTAAAATTTTTAAATTTTTATATATTCTATAGTTTATTTAAAATTTTATATTTTTAAAATTTTAAAAAAATATATTTTATATATATATATATAAAATTATTTTATTTTATATATAAATTTTATATTAATTTTATAAAATTTTTATAAAATTTTTATAATATTTTATAAAAATATATATAAAATTTAAAAAATATATATAAACTTATTTTTAATTTTTATATATATTAATTTAAAATAATTTTAATTTATATATAAATATATATTATAAAAATTTAAAAAAAGAAAAAGATAAAATAATAAAAATATATTTTATATAAATATAAATTATTTTAAATAGATAAAAAAAATTTTATATATAAATATAAAATTTTTAAATATATATATAAAAATATAAATTTTAATAAATATATAAAATAAATATTAATATTTTAAAATATAAAAATAAAAATAAAAATTATAATATAAATATATATAAAAAATATATTATAATATTTAATAAATATAATATTTTTATAAAATTATTATATTAATTATATATCTAATAATATAATATATTTAAAAAATATATTATATAAAATTTTAATATATATATATAAAATTTGGGTTTACTTCCATTGGGGGTAAATATATGTGAAAAAAACCACCGTTTGTGAAATGACAATACGAGGTGGATTTTGTAGACTGGTCTGGGTAAGTCAAGGGGGTTGGGGTTACAGGTCATTTCGGCCTTTATCCCAATTTAGGCCGTATGTTTTTTAGGCCGGGGGAGATGATTCGGCCGTTTGCCCTTTTGGGCTTTCACGGCCTAAATTACTTTACGGGCCGAAAAACAAACCTGGGCCCTTTTCTTTACCTTCCCCGGGGTTTTGCGCCCAAAATTCCGCGCGGTCAAAACATTTTTGACGGTCCCAAATTAAACCGGGGCCCAAAGCCTTTCTTCACCAAAGAAGCATTTGACAATCTGGCCTCCCCCTTCCTCTTTTATCTCTATCTCTATCTCTCTCTTTTCTCCCCTCCCTCTCTCTCCCCCTCCCTCCCCCCATCGTCCCCCGGTGAATTTTTTTTCCAATTTTTCCCACCCCCCCCCCCCCAAAAAACCCCCCCCGGGGTTTTTCCCCTTTTACCAAACTTATTTGTTTTTCACACCAAAACAGAACACAACAAACCCCCCCAACACCACACACAAAACACACAAAACCCCAAACACACCCCGTAGTGAAAGGGGTTAGCCCTTTAATGGGAACTTCTTAGTGTAAGGGTTCGCACGCTGGGAATCACAACCGAAAAAGTCCCGGGTTCAAATCCCCGGGGGGAGGGAAGTCAGCCGGGGGGGGTCTTTTTAAAAACCCAAGCCCCTTTTCCCCCCAGCATTTGGGAATGGGTACCGGTTACCCGGGGGGTTTGGACCCCCCCCCGGGGGTAAGGGGTTCGGCCAACACTAAGGATGAAGAAAAAAAAAAAAGGGAAATATGGAGGGGGGCCCCTACGGGGCTTTCGCTTGGCCCTGTAAAATAAACTAGATGAAAACAACTGAAAAAAACCCCCACACCCACACACACACACACACAAACAAACACTACTACTACGGCTACTCCGTAGTTTTAGAGGTAGCCGCTCGGCTCAAAACCCAGAACCCCGGGGTTTTCGACCCCCGGGCGGAGGCGGGGAAAAACAGAGGGCTTTTTCCCTTTTAAAACCCTTTGACCCTGTCCCCCAAAAAGTAAAGGGGTTTACCGGGTTTTTCCCCCCCGGGGGGCGGGCCCGCCCCCGGGATGATGGTTATCCCAAACCCCCAAGGAGAAGAAAAGACAAAAAGATTGGGGAAGAGGGGGCCCAAAATTATTTGCACCCAGGCCCCTTTAAAATACAATTTAAACGCCCAACACACCCCCCACACCCACACACACCCACACACACACACACACACACACACACACACACACACACACACACACACACCACACACACACAACACACACACACACACACACACCACACACACACACACACACACACCACACACACAACACACACACACACACCACACACACACTGCCTCTGCCTTCCCCACTCAAACGTCACATATCTAAGGAAGGACGGTCCAAGACATTTTCCAAGGGACACTTCTACTCCTCGAGGTGGAACATTCCCTGCATAACCTCGTTTTGGGGTGATTTAGCCGCACATTCACACCCGCTCCGCCCCGGTCGCCCCGCCCGCCGTTTTGACTTCAACAAAAGGGAGACACAAACAAGTAAGAGGGAAATAATCCCTCCCTTCATTCCCCTCTCTTCGTCCCTTCACGGTTCTACATTACCCTCCCGTATAAGCCCCACAGATGGTAGAGGATTTCAGTCCAAGCTGAAGGGACGGGCAGGATTTTCCCTCAGCACAGCAATAATTACACAGGCAAACTAGGGGGGGGGGGGGGACTCAGTAGAGCGCATACCTCCGCCCAAATATTTCTCGATGACGGGGGTGCGAGTGGCGGGGGGGTCCAACATGGTCAATTTTTACCCAGATACGATGAAGTTACGAGAAAATCTAGTTTACCATAGTGTGTCCTAAGGCCTCAGTGATCCATAGAGCGCTAAAACAGAAAACGGAATATTTTTACCCAAAACTAAAAAAAAAATAGGAAATATATTTCATCAATTGGTTGCCATGGCAACAGTTGTAATTTGATTTCACCCAGAATTAAATCAGTTCTTTCTTATAGCAAATAGACTTGGTATACCAAGTTTGGTCCAAATCTATTCGTAACTTTTTGAGAAATCCTGTACACTAACAAACAAACAAACAAACAAACCAAACAAACAAACAAACAAACAAACAAACAAACAAACAGACAGACAGATCTGGGTGAAAATATAACCTCCCTCCAACTTCGTTGGCGGAGGTAAAAAAGGCCTCCACTTACGGGGCTTGCGAACACCGACCCGCGATGCGACCCAACTCGCCACCGCCCTCGCCACCCTCGCCGCCGCCGCCACCCTCGCCGCCTTCGCCATCGCCCTTGCCGCCGCCGTCGGAGTTAGGAATGTGATGGTGGTTGTCTCAGTGGCCACTCGATTTATGGTTGAAAGTTTTTGTTATTACCTCCGTCACCGAAGTTGGCGGGGTTATGTTTTCACCCCGATCTGTCTGTCTGTCTGTTTGTTTGTTAGTGTACAGGATTTCTCGAAAAGTTACGAATAGATTTGGACCAAACTCGGTATACCAAGTCTATTTGGTATAAGGAGGAACTGATTTAATTTTGGATGAAATCTATTGACAACTGTTGCCATGGCAACCAATTGATGAAATATTCGGCCGGAGGTATGCGTTCATACTGAGTGCATAATGCATATATATATATATTACGTATATATATTTATATAAAATTGATGAAATATACGGGCGGAGGTATGCGCTCAACTGAGTGCCCCCCCCCCCTAGTTGTTCCTGTTATTTTTCTATATGGTAGTGGTGGTTGGTATTTTACTTGCTTGTGAATTATTTTTATGTATCTTATTGTTTTTATGTGATACTTTTTGGTACAGTGTCTATGACTTATTGAATGTATATTTCCCTTCGTTATCATTACTATAACTGATAATAATTATATTATCTTACAATTATATCATTGAGTCAATAGTCGTTGTGGTAATAATAGTAATAACAGCAGTATCTAATATACTATAGGAGTAGCCGTGTGTCTGTCTGTCTGTCTGTCTGTCTGTCTGTTTTGGGTAGCCGAAACTGTAAATTCAATTTTGATGACAGTAGGGTAAAAAAATCGTAAATAAATCGTAGGTTGTAAGCGGCTTGGTTCCATGTCGATTGAATCATTCTGAAGGCCGGTTTTGGGCTAAAAACACTTAAGAGTATTAGATTACAGGAAGAAACTCTACGATAACGTCTTGCCGCATTCCATTAACTCCGTAGACTCATGGACTTAACGTTAGTTTTTTTTTTTTTTTGTGTGTGTGTGTGTTTGGTGTGTGGTGTGTGTGTGTTGTGTGTGTGTGTGTGTGTGTGTGTGTGGTGTGTGTGTGTGTGTGTGTGTGTGTGTGTGTGTTGTGTGTGTGTGTGTGTGTGTGTGTGTGTGGTTTGCAGGCATGCATGTGTGTGTGTGTGTGTGTGTGTGTATGTGTGTGTGTGTGTGTGTGTGTGTGTGTGTGTTGTGTGTGTGTGTGTGTGTGTGTGTGAGTACATGTGTGTGCGTGCGTGCGTGCGTGAGTGTGTGCGTGCGTGAGTGTGTGTGTGTGTAAGTGTGTGTGTGAGTGTGTGTGTGCTTGCAGTACAGGCGTGGGGCTGGGATGAGGCAGGCGTAGGGCTGGGGTGAGACAGGCGTGGGGCTGGGTTGAGGCAGGCGTGGGGCTGGGGTGAGACAGGCGTGGGGCTCGGGTGAGGCAGGCGTGGGGCTGGGGTGAGGCAGGCATGGGCCGGGGTGAGGCAGGCGTGGGACTGGGGTGAGGCAGGCGTGGGGCTGGGGTGAGGCAGGCGTGGGGCTGGGGTGAGGCAGGCGTGGGGCTGGGGTGAGGCAGGCGTGGGGCTGGGGTGAGGCAGGCGTGGTGCTGGGGTGAGGCAGGCGTGGGGCTAGGGTGAGACAGGCGTGGGACTAGGGTGAGACAGGCGTGGGGCTGGGGTGAGGCAGGCTACGGTGGTGGCAGGTGGTCTACCCCGAGGCACTTTGACCAGTGACCATCGACAACAACAACACGATTGTAGTTTGCACTCACATTGTTGTCTAATATATACTACTACTACAAAGATCAATACATGGGTCCGAAGGGCCCACAAGCACTTGTCTAATATACTATAGGAGTAGCCGTGTGTCTGTCTGTCTGTCTGTCTGTCTGTTTTGGGTAGCCGAAACTATAAATTCAATTTTGATGAGAGTAGGCTCATAAAATCGCAAATCAATCGTAGGTGGTAAGCGGCTTGGTTCCATGTCGATTGAATAATTTTGAAGGGGGCTTTTAGGCTAAAACACTTTTAGGCGTATTAGATTAAAGGAAGAAACTCTACGGTAACGTTTGGCGTATTTCACTAACTCCGTAGACTATTGGACTTAGCGTTTGTGTGCGTGTGTGAGTGTATGTGTATGTGTATGTGTGTGTGTGTGTGTGTTTGTGTGTTTGTGTGTGTGTGTGTGTGTGTGTGTGTGTGTGTGTGTGTGTGTGTGTGTGCGTGTGTTTGTGTGTGTGTGTTTGCATGCATGTGTAGTGGTCAAAATGACCATCTACACTGTTGTCACCATTATGTAGTGCCCACCTTGGGAGTGTACTCTACAGTCCTGGTTACTCCGCTGCCACCACCCACATTAAGTGGGAAAAATATATGAATGAACAAAAATAAAAGATTTAAGAAAATATGTAAGTACTGGTTGGAAACTGAATGACAACGCGTTAATATATTTCTAATTATAATATTTTTAACTTTTTACTGTCCACTGGAAATTTTTTATACATTCACGGGGTATCTTAATAAAAAGTTTTCCCTTTCCCCTCCTAGCGATACGCACGCAAAATACTCAAGTCTTTTCACCCAAAATAGTTACACTCTGGAATTAGTCGACTGTTACATTTAACGATACGAGCGTAATCTCAAGTCGATCTAATATAGTTTACTACCCCTTGGATTTCAGTCGCAGTTCCCCCTTAACAATAGCACATTAATGCTCAAGCGTATCTAATCTAGTTTAATTTGGTAACTTCAGTCGCATTTCCCACTTAATATACGCACTGTATGCCAAGTCGTTATCCTAATATAATATATACGTATTTCTATTCATTTCCAACTTTTTCCCTCTCACTTTTTTTTCTTTTTCCTTTTTTTCCCCTTTGCCCTACACGGTGGCTGTGGACATGTTGTAGTTGCCCCCTTGTAATTGTGACGTTTGGCCCCTGGTTCGCCAACAGCATCTCCCTTTGGGGACCCTAAGTAAACATTTTTAATAGCCGGCAAAAAAAGGAAAACCCCAGAAGTATGTCAACTTATTTAACAAAATTTATAACATACCTTTCCCAAGGGGCAGAATACCCCTTTCCCACGGCGACTTAACTAATGAAGCGAGCTGCTTCAAATTACCCAAACCCTAGAGTCCCGTTCTCCCCTCTTTCCTATGTCTAATTACTACTGGCTTAAAATATAAGCCTAACCAGTGATTCAGGAATGAGGCTGGGGAAAACCCTCGTTAGCTTATTGAACTATTGTTTTTTCATCTTTTCCCCTATTAATGTAATTTCTCGCGTTAAAAGTTTCCTCCCCCAAAAAAAAAATTCTTATGCCTCAGCCTTCAAAAGCTCCCCCGGGAAATTTTAAACAAAAATTTTAAAAAAAAAAATTATATATACATCACACATAGTTTCATATAAATTGCCCTTAGATCTTCATCACTTAAAAAACAAATATTCTCATCCGCATTTTCCAATTCTTCCAACAAATTACAACAAAATGAGATAGTATGTATTTCTAATTATACTTCCCTCACCAAGAGTAGATTGACCTTTTTGGGGGAATACTCATTTTTTAAATGTGATGACTCATCCCTTGAAATGAGAACCTTTCATTCCTCTTTTATTTGTTATGGGGGAAAAAACCCCTTAGAGTCGAAAACTGGACTCGCCCTCTAGTCTGGAAGGGCAATTCCTTTTTACCCCACAATCCTGGGCGAGGTCCCCGGGAGGGAGAAATCACGGGATTACTCCATCCCCTCAGATTTTGGGGATAAGGTATCTCCGCTTGAGGCATACATACCCCTGCGTCTATCACCCATCGAGAAAAAGCCAGACCCAAAAGACACCCTGGGGTCTACGATTCCCTAGCGGTTTTTAGTTTTTCAGTGCAAACTGTGTAACCCCCCTAAAGCAAAAAAAAAATGTTTAAACCCCCAAAAAGTTGTTAGGGGCCCTTTCCCAAATCTCCTTTCATAGAGAAGTGGTGAACTTTAATCTCTTTTTTAGGGGTTTAACACTTATCGCCCGTCATCAACATTGTCTAAGTATCTCCCTCAGGGTTTCTCCCTCTTAGGTGGGGGTGCCAAAGTTCTTCTTCACAAACTATCTCTGGTATTTCCCAAAACAGCCAGCCTCTTGTCCTACATTCGAAATTTTGGGGCCGCGCGCTGTACAGTTTCCCGCAAAAAATTTTTTCAATACATTGAACCTCCACTCTAAATACTTCCCCCACTTTGTATGGCCCAACCATTTAAAATGAAATTTTTCTATTGGTGCCCATCTAAAAACGTTCTCTTTTACCAGCCAATTCGTCTTTTTCCAACCTTTCATTTTTCCTTTTCACATTAGTTTACCCGCCTTTTTCTACCTCTCCCCAAATTTTGTTCTTTTGATTATTTGTGTGCCCGTTTTAATCCCCGAGTCAATTTGGGAATTTTCCCACAATAAACCCTTGGAGGTTCGGGAAAAAAAAAGCATAGAAAGGTTGGGTATTAGCAAGAAAGAGCCCCCCCTTTCATTTCCCGGTTTCCATTCTCGCCAGCGGTCTACAGAGAATCAAAGAGCACGGAGATTTTCTATTTGTAACCTTAATCTTGTTAGGGAATTTATGGTTTTTGATTGTTATCAGCTACAATATTTCGTTAGTACAACGTAAAATCAGCAAATCCCCAGGAAGTTTCCATGGTGTAACCCATGTCTTGGCGAATGTTTTGCATTACCTTGGGAAAACAATTTTTTCTGAAAGTGAAAATTTGTAATATACCCCCAGAATTTGTGAAAAAAAAATAACCGAAGGGACAAGAGTATCTTCATTCCATTTAAACAAAGTAGAAACCCAAAACCTTAGTTAAAAATGGGACCCAGGGGGTGTAGCAAGGGTTTTTTAGGGGGCTTAAACGGTGCGGTCCATTGCATAGAAATAAAATTTTCACCCTTGTGGACAAAAGAGCACCCCTCTCCTAGTGTGGGACCTGCGTTTCGGAAGCATTGCCCATTGTCCGCTCTATATTCCTAGCCCCAGTTCCACTGGTTTTTTTAGGATGTAAGCGGGATAGGGAAAATTACACGTTTAGTGTAGCGCCCCCTATAAGGTTTCCCCACCCACACCCCCCGGATTCTGTCCCTTTTTCCCAGGGTTTTTTGCCTCAGACGCCTTATGCGTCCTCAGGGGCCCTATGCGCATTCAGCGCGGCCCACTACCCCCCAGGCGCCCCACTGCCCCTTTAGCGGCCCTTATCGTTTTAGCGCGGGCCCGGGTTTCCCTCCGAGGCTCACTGCGGCTTTTGCGCATTTAGCGCGGCCGCTCCCTTTCCTCCAGACGGCTCACCGCGCCCTAGGGGCCCTTAGCGTTTTAGGCGGGCCTGTTTCCTCATACCCCCAGTGGCCTATGGCACCAGCCACCCACCACCCTGACGCCCCCTTTGCCCCCTCACCCACACCTCACGCGCATTCTGCGAACCCTAACCCAGTTTTAAACGGAATACTCTACGGCCCCCCACCGCCCCCCTATGGATTACAAAACAACCCCGGGGATTCCCAACCCCTCAACTCCACAGTTTTAACGGTTTCATTGGGCCCCACTCGCCCCCTTGGGAAATTATCAACAAGCCCTGGGATACAACCCTAACTCCACAGTTTTTAACGTGATTCACTCTACGGCGCACTCGCCGCCCTAGGTTTACTCAACAAGCCCGGGATACTCAACCCTCAAATCCACGTGTTAACGTGACCACCCCAGGGCCCGCGCTCGCCCCCTTTGGTTCCCCACCCCCCCTGGGATTACCATCGCCCTGTGGATTCCCAGCCCTGTGGATTACTCATCACCAGCTGCAACTCTACCATGGCGAAAACACTGCCACCCCCGCAAACAAAAGCCGGCGGCACCACTGCCATGGCGAACACCCACCCCCGCAACACAAGCCGGCGGCACCACAGAGGGCGCAACACTGCCACGCCCGCAACACAAGCCGGCGGCACCACAGCCAGGCGCAACACTCCCCACCCCGAACACAACCGGCGGGCACCACAGCCATGGCGCAACACTGCCACGCCCCCCCAAAACAACCCGGCGGCACCCACTGCCATGGGTGGTAAACTTGCCACGCCCGAACACTGCCGGGGCACCACCCCAGGCGCAACACTGCCCGCCCGCGATTACTGCCGGCGGCCCACGCCAGGGGCGCAACACCCCCACGCCCGAAACATGCCGGCGGAAACCACTGCCATGGGTAAACCTGCCTCGCCCGCGACTACTGCCGGCGGCACCACTGCCATGGCGCAACACCCCCACCCCGCACACAAGCCGGCGGCACCCGCCAAGCCAGAAAAATGGTCACCACACCCCTCCACACAATGGCAACAAAACCGCAGCACCGCTCCCCCAAACCCAAAAATCTCTTTTCCTCCTCCGGTAAATAGGGGGGGGGTACTGTAGAAAAGTAAAGTAGTCCCCCCCTTTCAGTCCCCGTGTTTCCATTTCCTGCCAGCGGTTACAAGAATAAAAGTAGGGGGGAGACTATTCTTTGGTAACCTTCAATCATTTTTAGGGTAAATCAGGGTTTGCATGTTATCAGTTTATAAATATATTCATTTTAGTACAAGTAAAACAGCAAACACCAGGAATTTTCCATGGTGAAAAACTGCATGTCTTGGCGAATGTTTGCATATCCCCTTGGGAAAAAACTTTTTTTGAGAAGTAAAATTTGTTATATATCCAGAATTTGTGAAAAAAAATTTAACCCCTGAACTGGAAAAATGGACCTTCATTCCAGTTAAACAAAGCTATGAACACTCCCCCTTTAGTTACAGGCCCCCATTGTTTGTCTCAGCACCCTATTTAATACTTTTTTGAGTTTTAAGAGAAATTGGGCCCCCCTATGGGGATAACCTTGCACAGGTTTGAGAAAATTTGTTTTCAGTTGGGTTTTGATCCTTTCTGAGATACTTTTACTTGGAGGTAAGGCGTGGTGTATCCTAATTGTATCCACAGAGTCACAAACCTTTTTGAATTTTGTGAGTTAACCTTAGCATTACCAAAAACAAGGTATGTGGTGCTCCAAAAAAAAGACATATCCCTAAATTCTTACATACTTCGTGGTCATCCCCTTTTAATTATAAAAGGAAAGAAAAACTACTATAAGACTTTTATGGTTAATACAACCCCGGTATCCGGGGGCTCCCGTTCCAGTCTGTTAGTTAGTTTATCCTCTTAGAGGTTCCCCTATGATGGTTTTTTCTCCCCTTGTTGGAGCCACGATCCCCTTTGCTGTTGGCATGTCAAACAGTTCCTCACAATTTTTTCAAATCCGTTTCAGTTGGGCCAATAAAAATAGCCTTCTGCTTTCTTTTTGATTCCTCTGCCCTAAATGACCCGATTCCTTATTGTGAAAAAATTCCAAAGCCCCCGTTTCCCATTTAAATGGGGAAAAACCCCAAAAATAGTGAAATATTTTACAAACGTGGGTTTTTGTTAAAAATAAAATTCCTCCTTCTAACGAATGATCTAAAGATTTCGGGGTATTTAGATCTGGGTATTCTGCCCCCTTTAGATACTCATTTTCTCTCCTTACGGTCCTCTCGTTGCTTTCCTTTATTCTTCTTTGTTTTTCCCAAACCCCCCTCTTTCTACTTTACATCGAATGATTCTTTTTGGTCTATAAGTGGTTGTACAGTGTTCTTTTTCCCGCTTTATACCTTTTCTGATTACCCATAGTCTTCTCCCCTTTGGGTCCACTGTTATCCTAGGTGACTTGGTTTGTTTTTTAAAAAACTGACATAACGTTGGTGGGCTGTTCTGATATCACCTTGGGTTCCCACAGGAAAGATGAAACGTCTGCAAGTAAAAACTATCCCAAGGCTTCCCTTTGTTGCGGGGTACCGTCCAAAAGGTTTTAATTCTTTGAAAAATAAAAAGATTACTGGGCTTTGCCCTCACACTATACTGCATCGTATGCTCTACGGAGTTTGGCTTAGCATCGGTACCCAAAAAACCCAAAAGGTTTTTAATGTTGGCCTTTGTTTTAAAATGGGAGCACTAGTCATTTAACCTTTAATACTGAAAGCTTGCTGGCTTTCCTCTGACCATTTGAAAGGGTTATCTTTTTTGCAAAAATTTGGATAGGGCATGCCTATCCTAGCGAATCCTTCTATTGTACTTCCTAAGAAAAACCCACCCATACCTAGAAATTTTGGTTTCCTTTCATAGTTGGGGGTTTTATTTATCTACGGCGCCATATTGTCTGGGGTTTGGGTTGGGTAACCTTCCATGTTTACTAAGGTCCCCGAAAATTTAAATTTTTTTGTCTATTTACATTGGTCAGATTTAATTTGACTCCAAATCAGTAGATGTCCAAATAATTATCGATCCTTTCCAATAAAATTTTTCGTAAATGGGTGTCATCAGGATTTTGTCTCCAGATAATTTTTTTTAAACCAATTTTTTTCAGTAAAGGGGGTTAAGATCAGGGCTAATTGCGAGAGAAAATTGCTGCACTGCAATTTAATCCAAAGGGAAGTCTTTTTAATCTAATAAGGTATCCCTTACTGAAATTTTTAGATCTTTACACTTTATCCAAAAAGTACTTGATAAAATACGCATCTTTT
The DNA here is from genome assembly GCA_016584305.1 of Chionoecetes opilio. Lineage (NCBI taxonomy): Eukaryota > Metazoa > Arthropoda > Malacostraca > Decapoda > Majidae > Chionoecetes > Chionoecetes opilio. Next base: position 226,606 of record JACEEZ010020198.1, read on the forward strand.
AACTAGGGGGGCATTAGTATTTTATGCCGCTACCGATTCTACAACTTTCCAATTTAGGTAGGGGGTTTTACAGTGGCTAAGTTGACACCTTTCTAAGCTAGGGCCATCCTTTTTTCCCCATTTGGCTTGTTAACCATACTATAGGACTTAACCAGCAGCGTGGAATTTCTATTTTGTCCTTTTCTTCATTTCTCTAAAAATTTTAGCTATTTGTTCTTTAGTTTTTTCCGGGTACCTAATGTAACCTCTACATGGTTTTGGATCTAAAAACTGAATATGAGGGGTTTAGTTTTTTATGGTACCCGTCTCTGCATCTAAGATAAAAGTTCATGGTCCCCCTTTTTTCAAGGGAAAAGATGGCCTCTCCTGTTTTACTTAAATTTTTCCAGTCTCCTTTTTTTAGAATTGCCTGTATTCGCTCCGGTCGATACCATTTCCCCGTACCATCACTATGGGTAACATTGCGTTTCTCCCATGGTGAGACAAAAGGTTTTGCCGTACTTTTTGGTTCTGAAAATTTTTCTGAGTTTCTTCTAATTTAGCTAAAATTTTTACCAGGGGTAACTTCAGCTGCCACTACGTTTTTAATTTTTGGTTTGAAAGTATACTTTCTTTTTTTAAACCCGGACGCACACAGGTGCTATTTTTGACTTGTTTTTTTTTGTCACCAAGAGAGTGGTTCCTCTACCCCGTCCCCTGACAATTTAACCATTTAGTTCTTTCTGGTTTATGGTCACACTTTTTGTTCCTTAATGACAGCTTGATTTAGCACCTCCTTTGGCATTTCACTCTTTAAATGCTTATGGACCGTATCGGGGTTTTAAAAAAATTAAGGGGTAAGTTGGTTAGCCCCCATGACTTTTTTTTGTTTGTAATTTTAGTATTTCTTTAGTCCTATTATGTTCATCCCTATCAGGGCTTGGGTGGAAAATACGATCTGGAACAGCTAACACAACACTTTATTTTTATCTATTCCCAAGGGTATTTTTACTTTACTTTACCCAAGATTCTCAAACCCCCTTTTTCCCTTTACCCGGTTAAACTAGGGGGTGTTCTGTGGGTTCTTTTTTTAAGTTGTAAATCTAAAGCTGCATCTTTTTTTAAGTGAATTCCCCTTCCTGTGTTAAAAAACTTCCCGCGTGATATTAATGGTAAGGGGATTATTGGGGATTTATTTTAAAAATCACCCGGGGAAAATCCGTCCTCCCCCGGACCCCAAATTTGGGTTCCCTCTTCTACACCCCATTCTCCCGCAATAAACAAGCGTTGCAATTTGTCTTCTTCGACAGTTGCGGCGGGGTTGTTCATTCACAGTAAGGGGCAAAACATCTGTGAAAACCCCTTTTCCAAGTAAAATCGAGGCTTTTGGGCCCCTTACAATTTAAGGGTTGAATTTCCTTCCCATCCCTTTCCATCGTGCACGCATTCTAAACTAGGCGACTAGGGACAGTTTCCCGTGACTGTTCCTGTGGTTGGGGGGGACCTTGGGAAGGGGGGGTTTTTTCGACGGGTGTCGTGGCTGGGGTTTTCCCCCGAAAAATTTGTCGGTGTTTTCGATGGGAATGGCCCTTCGGTCCCCCCCTCCTTAAAAATTTTTTTAGGGGATTTTTTATCCAAAAAAAGTTTAATTTTCCTTTTCTGTGACTTGGCAACCTGCAATAGTTTTTTTTAATGATTTATCCCCCCGGGTTTTTCCTGGGTATTTTTACTTTGCTTTCCAGATTTGGGATTTTCATTTGAGTTATTTGCAAAATCTTGTGGGTTTCCACCAGTCTCCGGACTTTAGAAATACTGTTAAGGGTTTTGTCGAAATTTATTGTAGCTACGTAAACCAATAAGTTAGTGTGTTCCATGATCTAAAATCATGCTGACCAGGGGGCCCTTTCAATAAGGCTAAATTTCGGGTCTAATCTAGTCATAAGTATCCTCTTCTCTCCCCAAATCCTTTTAACAACTTTCTACCGGGAAAGGAAAAAAATGTCAACCTTCCCTTGTTGATACCTTGTAAACCCCCAGGTTTAGATTTTTATATCTCTCGGTTTTTTTTTAAAGATCCATTGGTCCCTAACTTCCGTTCCTCCTTTTTTTTCAAAAATAGCTCAACAGTTTTTTTCGTCTTTGCACTTCTGTTTAGCCGACTATCCATTGAACGCTCGCATTGTTCGGGACGGGTTTTGCCCCCTCTCGTGGTTTTCTCCTTCTCCTTCTTAAGCTCTCTACCAATTGCTTTTTTGGAGGAAATCCTCCAAACCTTTACTGAAAAAACCCTTAAATCCTCCATCCCCCAAAAAAATTTCCTTTCCGTAAATTTAAAAAAATATTTTCCCCCATTTTCTTAATATTTTTGGGTTTCCACGGTGGCATTTTAAATCACGACAGCCCCCTGAAGTTGCTTTCTTGCTGGGGGGGTCCCAAGCCTCAACACTTATTACGATTGTATGTCCCAAAATTTCGGTGGGTGACCCCCCCCCCTAAAAGCCTGCACTCCGCCCAGCTGTAGTTTTGTCCTATTACATTTATAGCTTTATTATAAAAGCCCGGGGGGTCGCCCATCGAAAGCACCCCGTCATACGCTAAGCCGTGTGATAGGGTTTGGCGTTAAAGCTTTAATTTTTTATACTGCGTAGTCTTTTTTTAATTTTTTGTTTTTTGCCCCGCTTATTTTTTTCATAATTTTCTTGTTTACCCCCTAGCGTAATGGTCTTTTATGATCTTGTTTTCATCAAATCCTTTTCTCACATCGGACGTTGCCTGCAAGTTTTCTATATTTCCCAAAATTTTTCCCCTATTGCTTCCCTTACTGTTTCCTTTAAATCATTAGCCTAACCATAGGATGACTAACTAAATTTTTCGAATACTCCGTTTAGTCGCATCTCAAGGAAGGTTTTTAGCTTTTCCCCCCCGGGGGCTCTGTAAAATTCTACTGTTCGTTAGGCTCATCCCCTCCACAGTCTGAGGGAAAAGGCTTTCCACTAACGTACTCATCAGGATAGATAGACCCCTGTTACTGGCACTTTGCAAAAATAAAACTACAAAGGGTTAGTTTGGCCCCGGGTAAGCGGAAACCACGAATGATCCAAACCGCGTCACCCTTTTGTAGTGGTCAAAAGCCATCTCACGGGTTTCACCATTTGTAGTGCCCCCCTTGGGAGTGTACTCAAGTCCTGGGTTTCTCCGCTGCCACCACCCACATTAAGGGGAAAAATATTGAATGAAAAAAAAAAAAAATTTAAGAAAAATGAAGTTTCGGTTGGAAACGATGCAACGGTTAATATATTCTAATTATAAATTTTAACTTTTACGTCTCATTGGTAATTATTTACATCCAAGTTTTCTTTTATTAATTTTTCCTTCCCTCCAGCCCATAGCCGCGAAATGCTCAAGTCGTCATCCTAATAAGTTTATATCCTGGTAAATTCAGTCGCACTTTACCACTTTAACGATAGCATGGTAAAGCTCAAGTCGTCATCCTAATATGTTTTCCATTCGGAATTCAGTCGCCTGTTTCCCCCTTTAAAGTACGCCACATGTAAGCTCAAGGGCGTATCCTAATTAGTTTACTTCTCTGGTAACTTCAGCGACTGTTACCACTTTAACGATACCAAGTAATGCTCAAGCGTTTTCCAATATAATATATACTGTCTATCCCCTTTCCCAAAGTTTTTCCCCCTCACTTATTTTCTATTCCTTTTTCCCTTGTCCCACCGGCGGTGTGACATGTGTATTGCCCCCCCTGCAATTTGGAGGCTTTGGGCCCCTGGTCCGCCAACAGCATCCTATTGGGACCCAAGTAATAATTTTTTAGTCCTGGTCAACAAAAGGAATCACCCGAAGCATGTTACATTTAGTTAAAAAATTTTTAAACTACCTTTTCCAAGGGCGAGAAAATCACCTCCCCAAGCGACTTTTAATCAATGAACGTCGAGTGCTTCTAAAATTATCCTAACCTAGAGTCCCGTTTTACCCGTTTCGCACGTGTTAATTATACTGGCTTAAAATATAAGCCTAACCGGATTCAGGAATGAGGCGTGGAGGAAAAAATTTCCCCGTTAGTTATGTACTTTTTTTGTTTTTTTTATCTCTTCCCCTATTAATGTAATTTATCGCGTTACACAGCTTGTTTGTGTGTGTGTTTGTGTGTGGTTGGGGTGTTGGGGGGTTGGTGTGTGTGGTGGGGGGTGTGCAAGGTGTGTTTCGTGCGTGCGTGTGTGTGTGTGGGTATGTTTAGGGTGGGGTGGGTGTGTTGTGCATGTAGCATTGTGTGTGTGTGTGTGACGTAGTTGGGTTTTTGGTGTGAGATGCAGGGTGTGTGTGCATGTGTTGGGGGGGTGATGTGTGTGTGTTTCGTGTGTGTGTGTGTGGTTGTGGTGTGTTGGTGTGTGTAGGGGGGTTGTGTTTGTTTTGATGTGTGTGGTTGTGTGGTGTGTGTGTGTGGGGTGGTGTGTTTGGGGTGTGTGGTGTGTGCGTGTGTGGGGGGCGATATTTAATATACTCTACGCACAGCCCAAAATAGTCAGCCTGTCAAGGGGTGGGTGTGTGAGCCGTCGAAAAATGTTGGCGCCCCGTGGAACACACGGAATGGGGTCTACCCCCAAGGTACTTTGCCGGACCAAAAGACAACAACAAACCCGATCGGAGTTTACACCCCCAAAGTTGCAATATTTTACTACTATACAAAAACCAATACATGGCTCCGAAGGGCCCACAAGCACTTGTCTAATATACTATAGGAGTAGCCGTGTGTCTGTCTGTCTGTCTGTGTGTGTGTCTGTCTGTTTTGGGTATCTGAAACTGTAAACTCAATTTTGATGAGAGTAGGCTCAAAAAATCGCTAATAAATCGTAGATGGTAAGCGGCTTGGTCACATGTCGATTGAATAATTTTGAATAGGGGTTTTAGGCTAAAAACACTTACGAGTATTAGATTACAGGAAGAAACTCTGCGGTTACGCCTTGACGCATTTCACCAACTCCGTAGACTCATGGACCTGCCGTTTGTGTGTGTGTGTGTGTGTGTATGCATGCATGTGTGTGTGTGCATGTGTGCGTGCGTGCGTGCGTGCGTGCGTGTGTGCGTGTGTGTGTCTGTGTGCGTGTGTGTGTGAGTGTGTGTGTGTGTGCTTGAAGGACAAGCGTGGTGCTGGGGTGAGGCAGGCTACGGTTGTGGTAGGTGGTCTACCCCGGCACTTTGACCAGTGACCAACGACAGCAACAACATGATTGTAGTTTGCACTCACATTGTTGTCTAATTTATACTACTACTACAAACATCAATACATGGGTCCGAAGGGCCCACAAGCACTTGTGTTTTCTTGTAGTGGCAACCGTTGTTGTTGTTGTTAGCGGTGCTGTTGTTTCATAGTTACATTTGCTTGCTGAGTCGGCTTAACTCCTCGCTGTAATATGCCGTTTTTATCGTCCAACTCAATTTCGAGGCTCCAGTTTTATTCTTGCTCTCCATCTTCCCTTTTATGAACGCATTTGGGAGTTGTTTTCCTTTTAACTTTAAGCTACGCCATTCCTGCCTTGATGTCCTTACGCCCTTCTCCCATATTGGAACCTTCGCTCGCTCTAGTATCTTAAATCCAATCAATATTTTGTTATACTCTTCGCCTTCTTTTTTTTTTTTCCTTTTAATGTAATTTTAATAACTGATCTGCTTTTCTCCTTTCATCTATTTCACTCTTTTAAGATATTTAATTAAGGGAATTTGTTGTCACTTATTTTTTCCTCCTTCACCTCCCATGTAGTTATAGTTCTCCCTCTTTCCTTCGTCCCTCATTATCCCTCCTTTTTTTCTCTCTCGCTCCCAGGTCTTCAAAGCCAGAAAGGTCTTCCCAGGTCTTCAATTTTCTGTAACTGAAAAATGATTATTTACTCCAAGATCAATAGACTTTATATATATTTTATTATATATTTATTATATATATATATATATATATATATATATATATATATATATATATATATAAAATATAATATATTATAAAATATATATTTTATTTATGTCTATTAATCTTGATTTACTCTTGCCATCTTTTTCACCGAAGTTATATCTTTTCTCTCATTTGAGTATCTTTAAAATATGTTACTGTTCAAAACACACTTGTCTTGACGCGGCGTTATAATATTCAGGTCACTACAACCTGTCTTTCTGAATGGCCTTTGAAAAATTGTGTTTTTACCGGGCTCGCCGCCGTGATCGCTCCTCAGCTTCACGCTGTACTCCTTGTGATGTGTGTGTGTGTGTGTGTGTGTGTGTGTGTGTGTGTGCGTGTGTGTGCGTGTGTGTGTATGTTTGTGCGTTTATGTGAGGTATATGTGTGTGTCTGTGTGTGTTTATGCGTGCGCGCATATGTGTTAGTATATGATGTCCCTCTGTATAACAAATTTACATTCTTTTCAATCTTTCACAATATCCATTTCATATTCAGCGAATTATTAGTCAAATTGTTTGCGTGACTGTCAGTCAGGTTAATATTCAAATGTTTTAATTTATTGATGATGATAGTTAAGCATATGCCGAAAATTAATATTACTATAATTTCAGGTTGTTTTGATACTTTTTTATCATTATTTTATTTAAATATTGTATTTTTTTTCCTCTCCAGGTAAGAGGGAGAAAGCTGGGCCGCATCTCACCTTGCAGGTAAATTTACTCTTTTGTCCCGTCTGTGAAGTACATCGTTTTCTTCTTTAACTTCCGTAGCGAAATGGTGTACAGTGAGTGACTCATGAAGCTCTCATTGGTCGCCTTTACTCTCTTTGTCCTTCTGTTCTCCCACTCCTCCCACTCTTTTCATTCGCAAAGAAAATTAGGAACAAAGAAAAACCCTTTTTTGGGTTTTTCCCCCCAATGGG
>JACEEZ010020198.1:236608-239108 GCA_016584305.1 Chionoecetes opilio
GAAACAGATAGCGCCATACGGTAGATCTCGTGAAGCTGGACATAATTAATTTTTGTCATTTTTCTTCTTGGGTCAATAGTTACGTAGTAAAATACAAAAAAACAAAGCATGCCAAAATGTTAAGGATTTTGCAGCCATAATTTTTTATATTTTTATTTACATACATACGTAAAACTAATATCAGTAACAATTGTGTATAATGTCGTTGTTAGTAATTGTTGTTCAATGTCATTTTGCGAATGACGAAAATTTGTGGAGGTAGAATCGTTTTTGTTTGCATATACATGTAAACAAAATCGTATGATGATTTCTTTGCCCTTTCTGGCCTAGATCCTTGGAAGGCTTACGGTCCTGACGGAGTCCCTCCTATTGTTCTCAAAAACTGTGAATCTGTGCTTGCACCCTGCCTGGTCAAACTTTTCCGTCGTTGTCTATCTACTTCCACCTTTCCTTCTTGCTGGAAGTTTGCTCACATCCACCCTGTTCCTAAGAAGGGTGACCGTTCTAATCCTACAAACTACCGTCCTATAGCTTTGACTTCCTGCCTCTCTAAAGTTTTTGAATCTATACTTAATAAGAAGATTCTTAAGCATCTATCTGCTCACAATCTTCTATCTGATCGTCAGTACGGTTTCCGTAAAGGGCGATCTACTGGCGATCTTCTAGCTTTCCTAACTAAATCTCGGTCATCCTCCTTTAGGGGTTTCGGTGAAACTTTTGCTGTTGCCCTTGACATATCAAAAGCATTTGATAGACTCTGGCACAAATCTTTAATTTCCAAACTACCCTCATTCGGTTTCTATCCTTCTCTCTGTACCTTCATCTTAAGTTTCCTTTCAAACCGTTCTATTGCAGCTTTTGTAGACGGACATTGTTTTTCTCCTAAATCTATCAATAGTGGTGTTCCCCAGGGTTATGTCCTATCACCCACTCTCTTTCTATTATTCATTAATGATCTTCTAAGTCTAACTCAAAGCCCTATCCATTCCTACGCTGATGATTCTACCCTGCATTTTTCAACGTCATTTATTAAACGTCCAACTCAACAGGAACTAAGTGATTCACGCAGATATGCCACCGAGCGCCTAACTTCTGATCTTTCTATTATTTCTGATTGGGGCAAAGCAAACCTTGTTTTGTTCAATGCCTCAAAAACCCAATTTCTTCACCTATCTACTCGACAAAACCTACCAGATAACTATCCCCTCTTCTTCAATGACACTCAACTGTCTCCTTCTTCTACTATGAACATTCTAGGACTATCCTTTACTAAAAATCTGAACTGGAAATCTCACATCTCATCTCTTGCTAAAACAGCTTCTAAGAAGTTAAGCGTCCTGTGGCGTCTGCGTCCTTTTTTTTCTCTCTCCCAATTGCTTGTTCTCTACAGGGGCCTTATCCACCCATGTATGGAGTATGTCTCACATGTTTGGGGAGGATCCACTCATACAGATCTCCTAAACAGGGTCGAGTCAAAAGCTTTTCGTCTCATCAACTCCTCTCCTCTGACTGACTGTCTTCAATCTTTAAATCACCGCCGCAGTGTTGCTTCTCTTGCTACCTTCTACCGTTATTTTCATGCTCACTACTCTTCTGAACTTGCTAACTGCATGCCTCTTCCCCCTCCCGCAGCCTCGCTGCACAAGACTTTCTACTCATTTTCATCTCTATTCTGTCCATCTTCCTAATGCAGGAGTTAATCAGTATCTTTACTCTTTCATCCCTTCCACTGTTAAACTCTGGAACTCTCTACCTGTTTCTATTTTTCCACTTTCCTATGACTTAAATCTTTTCAAAAGAAGAGTAACAAGACACCTCCCGAACTAAATTGGCTCACCCCCCATTTTTATTTTATTCTCTTACTGTCTTCTTTATAGGGACTGGCAACTAAGCGGGCTTTGTGTTACCCATTTTTGTTGTGCCCTTGGCCAGTCCTTTGTGATGTAATAAAAATTAAAAAACTACAATATACCTACATTTTTACTGCCCATGCCTAATTAATTTTGTTGTATAGAGAATTTTTTTTAGTTTATAATTAATAGTAGAATTCAAATAGTTTGGAGCCGTCAAGCTATGCAACAAAAATAATTGGTAAGGTCTCATTAGAATTTTCAATGTTACAACGCATCCATTATATTGTATAACTCCTGTTCCTTTGAGTAGTAATTTTATATATATAATATATTATATATATATATATATATATATATATATATAATATAATATATATATATATTTATATATTAAAATATATATATACATATATATATATATATTATATATATATATATATTATATATATATCTATATATATATATATATATATATATATTATATAAAATATAAGAGAGAGGGGAGAGAGAGAAGGGGAGAGAGAGAGAGAGAGAGAAGAGAGAGAGAGGAGAGGGGAGAGAGAGAGAGAGAGAAGAGAGAGAGAGGAGAGAGAGAGAGAGGAGAGAACGAGGGCCCCCCCCACTTTTACAAAACCTTTTAGGGGAAA
>JACEEZ010020198.1:244108-251836 GCA_016584305.1 Chionoecetes opilio
TAGAGTAAGACAGGGATCACAAGCGACTTGAAGATCCGGATCTTTGTCCTCCTGCACAGGAAAGACAACCCCAAAATACTCGTGCTGAGCGAGTTCATAACACCGTGGGCTATGCCAATCCGCCGTAAGATTTCTTGACGTGACCCGCCATCATTATGGACTGCGCTACCAAGGTATGTAAAACTTTCCAAGATCTCAATGTCCTCGCCGCACGCATGAATAGACTGTAATTTTAATCTAGTAAGCCTCCAAACACCTGGACCTTGGACTTGAGCCAGGAGACCTCAAGTCCCAAAGGCTTTGCCTCCTCGTGTAATGCCTTGAGAGCCATCACCAGGACCTCCAGCGACTCAGCAAAGATTATTGCATCATCCGCAAAAAACAAGATCAGTGATCTTGTTGTTGCCGAGGGATGCTCCACAATCACTTTGATCTACAACTTTGCCCAATACCCAGTCCATACAAGTGTTGAAAAGTGATGGGGCAAGGATGCACCCTTGCCTCACTCCTGTATTCACAGGAAAGATGCTGGATACACCTCCCCCACACTTCACAGCACTCTCAGTCCCAGAGTGCAGGTCCTTTGCGGCCACCCTGATTACCGGGCCGCTGTGTTCTGAAGGAAGGATGAAGGGGCGAGGCGGAAAAACGAAAGGGAAACAAGAGAAAGAGCAGGACGGTGAAATGTAAGGACGCGATCACGAGAACAGGAACGATGAGTACGCCATGCTGAAAGGCGAAGTACAGAAGGCAGAAAGACGGCGAGGTGGAGGAGAGGAAAATAGCAGAGCAAAGGTCAGGATGGCAGGAAGGTGAAACAAAGGGAGCGTGATTAATGGGAAAAAAATATATGCATAAGGAAAAGACAAATCTCTAATATATAACATAAAAAAGGAGAGAGCAGCAAATTACAAATGTTAAAGAAAATTTGAAAAGAATAGAAAATAAAAATATATGCTTTACTAGAAAGAGAAACATATTGACAGAAAAAAATGACAAAATCCATTCAGTGTACAATTATAAGATTTACCAACATTGTTCCTACTCGTAAAGAAAATAACGGGAAAATCACAAATAAACAAAGCCCTTAAAAGTGATGTCCAATTGAATAATACAAAATATAAAGATCGCGTTATTAGACTGTTCTGCAAAACTACGACGGAAATTGTTACAGCAAATATAATGTGTTATATTTATCTTCTATCATCTGTTCAACTTTGTTAAACGAAAGCAAACAGGATTAAGACCAGAAAATATAGTTACAAATGTTTTACTTTTCAGTTTCATTATATCATGTGGCTTGAGAGAGAGAGACAGAGGGGGGAGAGAGAGAGAGAGAGAAAGAGAGAGAGAGAAAGAGGAAGAGAGAGAGAGAGAGAGAGGAGAGAGAGAGAGGGGAAGGAGAGAGAGAGAGAGAGAAGAGAGAGAGAGAGAGAGGGAGAGAGAGAGAGAGAGAGGAGAGAGAGAGAGAGAGAGGGGAGACGAGGAAAAGAGAGGGGAGAGAGAGAAGAGAGGAGAGAGAGGAGAGAGAGAGAGAGAGAGAGAGGTTTTAAAGGTTTCGATGCAGGAAAGAGAAGTAAGAACAGAGGCAAAGAGAGTGATAAAAGCCTGGTTGGTTAGGGAAATGAAGCACTCTTGAAAGGGTTCACAGACCACCACCCAAAGTCACCATCAAGTCATCATGAAGAGTCTCTAAGGGCTATATTCAAGAATGCTCGTCAAATCCCGGCAGGTGGAGATTTTCCACCGTCGTACCTCCACTGGGGGAAATCTACAAGAACTCCCCGATGGTGGATATTGACAGGCGTACCAAACCAAGCGAGCCCCAAAACGGCATCAGTATTTTTACGTTTTTATACCTAAATACATTTTACTAGTGAAATTATCATTTTGACATTAAAATAATAGCTAAGTTAGGTTCGCCACTGTCTGAGGCGTTTTGGTGCAGAAAAAAAAATTGGCCTGAGTGATGCTGCGAGTACATTTGAACGGCCCGCCACCACTGCTCCACACAATGGCCGACCTCCACCTCCCCCCGCCGCCGGCTTTCCCCACAAGTTAACACACCTATATAGGCCCCTGGACCTGATTTTACCTTAATGATGGGCACGTGTGCATTCACAGTGTATGAATGTCACTCTCGGTTGTGTTGAAAACTCACCTGTAATGGTCTGGGAAGAAATACGATGGAATAAGTGTAGAGCGGGGTGAAGGTGGGATGTGCAAGTTGTCGGGAATCAGCTGACTCAAACCTCCACCCCTGAGCTCGACGCGTTGCGTCGTATGTTGATTCTTGTATACCGATTCGCGATGCAACGGATGGAGAAAAGTTCTTGAATATAGCCCTAAGTCACCATCAAGTCACCATCAAGTCATCATTGGCTCATATGCAAGAAATTTTCTCGATCCGTTGCATCGCGTTTCGGCAAGCAAGAATCATTTGAAAACACTCCACCCGTTGCGTTCCACTGGTTGCGTTGCTCCATTGGTTGCGTTGTCCATCCCTTGTCTTCTGTCCTTATTCCATCATATTTCTTCCCAAACCATTACAGGCGAGTTTTCAACATAACCGAGAGTGACATGCATACACTGTGAATGCACACGTGTCATCATTAAGGTAAAATTAGGTGCAGGAAGCCTTATATTGTTGTGCTTCGTGGTGAGGAGGGAGAGCGGCGGTGGTGGAGGTGGTCCGCCATATTGCTTTGTGGTGACTGGCAGGACGTTCAAATGTACGCACAAGCATCACTCAAGCCCATTTTTTCTTCATCAACGCCTCAGATAAGTGGCGAACACTAACAAAGCTATTATTTTAATGGCAGAAATCATAAATTAGGCTAGTAAAAGGAATTAGATAGGTGTAAAACAGTCAAAATACTGATACTGCCTTGGACTCACTTGTGTTGGTACGACTGCCCAAATCTCCACTGGCCGGGCTCGTGAAAATAATTCTTGTATATCCCACCGGTGGAGGTACGACGGTCGGGAATCTCCACCTGCCGGGATTTGACGAGCATTCTTGCATTTAGCCCATTAAGACCACCACCAAAATACCAACGATATTCAATACAGACTCATCACCACAAAGAATTATCACCATCGTCATCATCAAGCGTCATGAAGCTATTTTAGGCATTTCATATTTCTCTTTTTTTCTTGTTGGTTCTCAAAAGTAATCCATAAAATCTAGTTTAGTCTCTTTCTCTATTTATTTGTGGTATCTTATGTAATTTTTGTTCCTACATCAAGTACAAATTCAGCAAAATATTATTGTTATATAACAAAATATGTATATTTAACTCTTTTTTTTAATACCTAGCGTGTTTATTTTGTTCTTTAAAATGGTCATATTTAACTTATTTCATCTACACAGTTTACTATTTGATGTTGTACAGGAAGTGTTAGAACTTACAACATACTTATGCGAGAAAATGTAGCATTGGCATTCAGCATATTCATTAAAAGTAAATTTTTTCCACCCTTGGGCACAATGGGAACTATGAATATGCAAAATGCTTTCATTATCGTTAATTATCTGCTAAAAACCTTCTCCCTCCCATCTCCTTCCCCCCAAGCCCTCCTTTCCCAGCCTGTGTTTAGCGGCCACAAGTTACAAGGGAAAAATTAGAAAGGAGGGGAAAACATGGATGAAGGAAGAATAGTTAATATTCATATATAGATAGATATTTACATTGATACATATGTGTTGAAGTAAGTCATAAAGAGAGAGGCGGAGGATTAAGTCAATATTTCTCTGATGAAAAGTCTTATAAAATGATGAAATTTATTTGTAAGTGTTAAATGCGTGTTATGATGATGATGATGATGACATTGTTGATGTAGTTAAAGTAGTAATAGTAGCAGTGCTGATAGTTGTTATTGTTATTGTTGTTTGTTGATAGTGTGGGTTCTCGCGGATATATTACCCTTTTCTGTCTTGTTATTTAAAGGTAACTGGGGTGAACCCATTTAACATACAGTCAATGACCTGTAGAGGTGATTGCCAGTGATGCCTCTCTTGACAGGCAGGTAACCTGCTTCCCTGCCCAGAGGTACACATCTATAAGGTGGTATTGGCTAATCGTGGTCGAGCGGTTTTTAAGTAATGTATAAGTATTGTAAGTGCCAAGGAAACGAGTAAGACAATATACTATTATAAATAAATATTATATATATTAATATATATATAATATATAAAATATATATATATATATATATATATATATATATAATATATATATATATATATATATATATATATATATATATCATATATATATATATATATATTAATATATATATATATATATATATATTATATATATATATATATATATATATATATATATATATATATATAATATATATATATATATATATATATATATATATATATATATAATATATAGATATTTTATATATATATATTTATATAAAAATATAATATATATATATATATATAAAATATATATATATATATATATATATATATATATATATATAATATTATAATATATATATATGCACACTGTGAGGTTGAAACGATAACAAAAGTCACGGGGTTCTTTACAAACGGCCAATGAAGGTAATGTCTTACAGACGGGCCAGAACAATTATTACGTGACAAGTACACACACACACACACACAGGTGTGTGTGTACACACAGACTCTCAAAGGAGTCTTCTATCTGAGCGCTTGATGTCGCGTCCCCTGTCGTTCTGCCTGTATCCGATCCGTTGGCAGCATATAAGGAGTTTGGCCGGAACCTCCCAGGTTCCGGTTTCACAGTCCTGGGGGGCGTGGATAGGCTCGCGCGGTGCAATCAGCGTCAGCAGCCTTGGTCGGCACTCTGACATAACTCACACCATGCTGGCTTGTGCATTTCAACGAAAGGTGTTGCTGATACAGGCAAAAACACAGACACACATGCATCCTGCTGTTGGGATATACTAAAATTTTACACGTACATATAATATTTATCCATTACCGAAATTGTTATGGTGGTGATGGTGGTGGTGGTGGTGGTGGTGGTGGTGGTAGGCGCGGTACCGATAAATGATGCAATGAAAGTGAGGACAGTGAGCTTGTGCATTGAGTAATTGATGACTTATACCTACCACCTCTCCCCTCCCTCGGTCCCTTGCCACCCCCTCCCTCTGCCCCCTCTCTCCCCTCGTCCAATTAGAGAGCGAAGGGGACGGAACTGGCGTCAGTCTTGTCCTGGGAGAGAGAGAGAGAGAGAGAGAGAGAGAGAGAGAGAGAGAGAGAGAGAGAGAGAGAGAGAGAGAGAGAGAGAGAGAGAGAGAGAGAGAGAGAGAGAGAGAGAGAGAGAGAGAGAGAGAGAGAGAGAGAGAGAGAGAGAGAAACAAAATGGATAAGTTTAAGTGAAAAAGGTTTATATAATTAGAGAAAGGAAAAGGAAAGAAGAGAGTAAAGAGCTATTAAACTCCATGGCCTGTGAACCAGTGTTGATGTTTTTACTCTTTTATATTTCTTTCTTTCTCTCACTTTTTTCTTCCCTTACGCTTTAGTTTGAATATAACCTTGGCGTTTAGTATACTCGTATTATATATCATATACTCTGGTATTATCCTTGTTGGAACAGATCGTTCCCGCCGCCCAATACAAACTTGTGGCTCTTTTGAAGCTTAGAGGAGAGCAGCGACACGGAAGCAGCGGAGATAAAGTTTCCTCAATGGCGTAATAGCGAGGCATGAAAATATGTGAAATTAATGGAGAATTTTGCTGGTGAGAAAATGTGTTAGGTGAATAGATTACGTCAGAGAAAGATTATAGTTATAATGAAGAGATGACATGTTGGTGATGAAGTAATAGAAGGTTGAAGGAAAAATGTGTGTAATATGAGGGATGATCAGTGAGAGATATTTAGTTAATGGCGACTAAAGGAGGTGAGGCGGAAGATTGTGTCCAGGTGGGGGCCACCGTGAGCGATGGATTTCCGGATTATGCAAATCAAAACCTTTAAATTAGAAAGTCTACCCGTGATCAAGCAACTCGCTGGCGCAAGACATATCGAGGTTGAGCGAGCGATGGCCTAGTTTAAAGGCTTTGATGCAAATTACGTTCACTTCGGCGTAACATCAACAAATTGTGTCATAGGAGGAAGTGAAAGAGGAGGAGGAGGAGGAAAACCAACATCGGTAGGAGGAAAGGATGTAAAGCAGGAGTATGACCATGATGAGAAGGAGGAAGAAGACGTAGACAAGATAAGGAGAAAAAAAAGAAAAAAAAGTGGAAGTTAGGTCCCTTAGCCTCCTCCCTGTGTGGCTGGGCATTAAGTCTTGTAAGGGTTTAATGATCACCCGTGACTCCTGCCTCACACTCTCACCCTCATTATGTCAATTCGTCAAGGACCACCCGGCACACTGCCCGGCCTGCTGGGCGTGGGAGTTATATGGGAAGCTCAAAAAAAAAGTGAGCCATGGTAGTTGTGTGTGTCATTGTGGGACGCTAAGGTCAAGCTGTCCAGGTGCTGTGTTGCTACTGTGTGTCCTATAAAAGCCTGTTCCATGCTGTGAAGTCCTACTTAAGATGATGTTTAGTTTTGGCCATTTCAAGCAGTTTCTCTGTCCCCCGAAGGCATTTCATTTCCCTTAATTACCCTGAGTTGGCCTCTAATCACCCTGAGGGGTCCTTACGCCGCCCTGAGTGGGCCTTAATCAACCTGACGGGCGACCCCACAATTAGCTTAATCAGTCACCACGCCCACAGTCACCCACGACCCGCCGGGATCTGAATCGCGTATCTAAATGGGATAATAATTTACACATTTATGTAATTTGCTGTCTGGCTTGGCGAGGCTCTGCATTACGGGATTGCTGGCCAGTGTCCTGAGTTAAGATATTAGGGGCGTGCGGTGTATTTATACGACATTTTATGTATAATTTTCAGTTAAAAGACACGAGCAGACAAACATTACATTACGCGCACATACATGATTTGAGAGATAAAAACATGTATTGTGTTTGATGTAGCAGGGCAATGGCATAATTAATCACTGTGTGTGCAGGATACTTGTTGATTAAAGTTCCCTCGGGTCTCAATGAGCCGTAAATCCGTATATATTTACCACCATCCTAGTGTGTCTGCCCTTCCCCTGCCTGTTCCTCCCTCGCCCTTCCCTTCCTCTGTCCTCACTCCCTACTCCCCTGCCGCTCCCTTGCCCCAGCAGCATCCCTACTCTCAAGCCGCGGCAGGCAGCATCCCCCTCTCAGGTTCGCTGTCTTTTTTTCTCTGTCACAAGGTCTTTTATTTCCCATAGGCCAGGGTGTGCCCGTCCCGACATCGTAAATAAGCTGGTCCATGTCCTGTAGAGGCAAAAAAATACAAGTTATTGACATATTCGTGTTTGTGTCAGAAAAGAAATGTTCATATTAACTGTTGAGGGAGTAATTTTACGGGCTGTCGATTCTTTGATGTAATACACATAGCCTCGTATTAGACAGGTCTCCGAGGCCGTGAATTAAGGCGAGTACTTTGTGAACAATACTGTGTTAGCACCAAGGCTAAACACCAAGAATCTAACAAAAGCACCAAGGCACACTTTACAAGACGTGTCGGTACTTTGCTGCATATGTCTCTTTCTTTATGTTTAGTACTTGATCTATGTCGTCGTCTTCGTCCTTCTCGCTGTTATCCTCCTCCTCCTCCTCCTCCTCCCCTCCTCCTTTCCGTCCTTTTCCCTTCCTTTTTTACCAAATTTTCCT
>JACEEZ010020200.1:5000-24108 GCA_016584305.1 Chionoecetes opilio
GTACATTTTATAGATCCCAGTAGAAGCAGAGTAGCTAAGATAGAAGAATAAAATCTTAGCTACTCCGGTAGGAAGATGCTCGTAGCCGAAACGCCGTGTGACAACACGCGCACCTTTTGCCACCAGTACGGGCATCTTTTGGTAGCAAAATACCAATAGATGCTGGAAAATATTGCTCGCGTGACACGGCCTTAAATCAGTTTAAATACATCATGTTCTTCGTATACTCTTTCACAGTTGTACTAAGTGATGACAGATATGTAAGGGTTTTCTTTAGGTTTCAATAAATGTCTCTTCTTATTCCCTGCTCCTCTTCCTCTCTTCCCCCTCCCGCCCTCTATTTCCTGCCCCTTCCTCCCTCCCCCGCCCCTCCTATTCCTGCTCCTCCTCCTCTCTCCCTGACTCCCACCACCCTGCCTCTTCCCCCCAACCCCCCCCCCCTGCCTCCTACCCACCCATACTCCCACCCTCCTGCACCCCCCTCCTTACTCCCTACCCGTAAGTGTGGCTCGGTTGGTAGAGCTGCGGGCTCGCGTGTAGCGTCCCCGCAAATTTTGGGCAGCGGTTCGAGCCCCCCAAGTTCGTCCTGGGTGGTGGCGCTTTGTATTGTCAATAACCTTGTAGTTGGTACTTGCAAAGGGGGCTAGATAGGATCAAAGTATCTTATCTTATCCCTACTCCCTGGTCCTCTTCCTCTCCCTCCCCGTCCGCCTCCCATGCACTAACACGAAAATGTAGCGAATAGGAAATGTTTGGCAGGAAATTTTATAGGGCAGCAGGGGTTTTTGCAGAAAATATGCGGACATTTCAACACACTCACCATTTTCCTTTATTTAATTTTTGCTTAGTAGCTCCGTCATGCAAATAAAACGCAAATACTTATTTCTATAAAAAACTGCCCCCTTGTATCGAAAGGTTAAGAACGTTTTTTTTACACACACACACACACAACACACACATACACACACACACACACACATACACATACACATACACACATACCACACATACACACACACACACACACCCCACACACACACACACACACACACCACACACACACAAAAACACACACACACACACAATTTAGGCTACGCCGTAAAACAAAAACAAAATTTCTCAACTTTTGCATTCCAATTTCCTATGTAACGGGAATTCTAAGACGATTTTATCTAATTCCATTTTGCATTTCAGCAATTCTTACTATGCAAATTCGCGCTTTTATATGCACCCTTATCGAATAATGCTTAAATGAGTACGCAGTGTCCGGTTGGTCCTTTTTATTGCATCATGCCCCCATATGAGTTCCAAATGACTAGTGTGGTAAGCTTTTTCTGATAAAGTTGGTTCATCAGGCACTACATCACAGTGTCACAGCCTCTACGTTGGCCTAGAGCGTGTCCATCATGTCCTTCTTAGAACTGAAGCAGGGCATGGTCTCCCGGTGGTGGGCCCGAGCCCGGATGAACCCGTCTCTGGCCTGCTGCCCCACCACTGCTGCCGCAGCCTCTGTCACCTGCTCACGACTCTTTCGGTGTCTGAGTGTGGATAGAGAACTCCGGAACCTCGTTCGGTTTAAACCAGGATCTCCTGGATCTGATCCCCGGACAGTGAACAGGTGAATGCCGACTCGTGCACCTGGCCAGGCTGCCAGCTGATCAGTGTCTGCAAGCTGGTGGCTGACAAGCTCAGCTTGGGTGGGATGCGAGGTCTTCCACTGGTGTCCCCATACTCCTCGCCACCCCTCAGCTTCAAAATCGGGGTTTCACGGCGAACCTGCGGTCGTCCTCACTCTGACTCCCCATCAGCGAGAGGACATATTCTGAGTGTGCGAGCCATGCTCCTGTCCGCACGTAGAAGGTCACAGCTGTTTGGACCTTCTTGGGCTGCGACCTCATCACTGTGAGCAGCGTGAGGATGTGCTTGGGGCCGTCCTCTAGCCCTGTGGTGAACCTGATGTCGTAGTAGAGTTTGAAGTACACTTGCAGGCAGTACTTGACTAGGATTTCCAGGGTGTTCAGTTCTTTGCCAGTCAGTCCATGCTTTCTGGTCCACATGTACACGAGCGACTGGGCTGTGGGGAGCCATCTGGAGTGGGACACCTTGCCACACTTGATCTCCTGCGGCTCGGACGGGAGAACGCCCCGCTTCACAGCCTGGACCAGCTGGTAGGAGAACTGCTGGTCAGTGGACATGTTGACCAGGATATACTCCGGTATCTCCGTGAGATCTTCACCGCCTGGCACTCCTCTGAACTTTGCGTTGTACTGCATCTCATTCACGTTGGACAGCAGACTGCACACTGCACCCGTGAAGTAAGTGTCAGATGAGGTAGGCCCGTCGATGCTGGTGATAAGGTGGCGCAGGGGCAACTCGTTTGTGTGAAACACGCAATACTCCAGAAGAGCTTGCGCCCCAGCATCTTCTCCAAATGGGCGTGAGTACCACCCTTCCACCCCGTGTTGGCCCTAGTTGAGTCACCTTGTAGTACGATCAGTGAGTCGGTGGAGTCGTATGTTACCAGCAGATCATAGAGAGCCTGAGCCACCTTGAACGCAGGCTTCTCAGGTGGCACCGGGTCCTCTGGTACAAAGTGCCAATGGTACCTTCTAGATGGCTCCGCTGTCACTGACACATGCTCCTCCCTTATCAACTTTGGGTGCAGTTTCCCATAGCTGTCGGACACCATCACCCTGGTCTTGTCCTTCCTCCAATCGTAACCCAATCCAACTATTTTGGTACCCTGGTGCTTCCCCTGGTCAAGGTCCCTGGCCGATGCCATGGCATCCTGCCTGGCCCTCCTCAGCTTGTTAGGATCGCAGGGCAAGTACGACATGTCTGGAGAGAGGTGGCCGTCAGCGATAAGGTCCTGGGGGGAAACCAGAAGCCAAGGTAGCAGCAGCAGTGGGCGGAACGTCGAACCGGATGCTTGCCAGCGCCAGGTTCCCGGGCTGGCATTGTGTTTCTTCTTGCAGCTGGCCTGTCCATGTACTGCATCACAAGGGGTGCCAGGGACCCCAGCCTCTCCCTGAGCAGTCGGTCTACCAGTATGGCAGCCTCCTGTTGCTCCTGCCTCTTTCCTCTGAGTGGCAGGGTGGAACGACTCCTCCGTCCCATCCTCAGAATCCTGGTGATCTTCAGCCCGGCCAGGAACATCTGTTTTCCCGCAGCTCAAGACGTCTGACCTTTTCACCCTTTCTGCTTCTGCTTCTTCAGCTTAGCTCCTCTTTCCCAAATGCTTTCTCTTTGCTGCTTTCACATGTCTATGCGTCTCATTCTTTCTACCCCCTTCATCATTATTGCACTCTCCTCCCCAACTTTGATCCTCTGGTAGTACAGCCACTCCAGGTCTAAAGTAGGGACTTTCCTGGCCAGGGGGCAGTCACACTGCACGTGTGCACTCGCGTGGCACAGCTGGGGGTTGGAGCAGTGGGATTCCTGGTCCTTGCAGAGGAAGATCGTGTGAGGGCAGGCCGTTATGTCAAACAGCCTGTCCATATTCTTCTCCACGAATTCCATTACTGCTGTAGTTGCTCTGTCTTTCACCACTTCACTAACCTTCTTCCAAAAATGATCTATCCTGCTGGTCACGGACCGGACAATAACAACCACTGCAGGTGCAAACTGGGCGTTTGATTTATTTTACTCGGCAGGCACCATGGGGGTCAGATCCTTCGCAATGTCTCTCACTGGGTACCCCCGCTTGTCAACACCCTCCCGGATGCCGCTGAGTTCTTGGAGAAGGATTCCCCTCTTCATCACGCCGCAATACGTAGGAACCTCACTCTCAGCAAACTCTCATCCACCGCCAACCCAAAAACGGCCCCTCTTGGATCCAGAGCTCTGTCTAGTTGGGGCTTCGACCCCCCTTGGTTACAAGGAGAAGCCATCCTGAAAAAGACGATCAACAATTGATGATAGGTGCAAATGAAGCCGTTACTTTAGCGGGGCTAAGCTATGTTTTGAATATAAATATAAAAGTCCATTTTTGCATAGCAAGAAGTGCTCAATCCAAAAGGTTGAAGCAGACAAACCACCCTTAAAATTCAATTTTACATAAGAAAACACCCGGCCAAATTCATAATAATCTATATTACAATTTTCATTGGATCTACGGCGTACCCTAACATATATACACACGCACACACACGTTAATATAAAGTAGACCCTCATACTCAATAAAAACACATACCTTGGTCAACACATCCCCGCAACACACACACACACACACACACACACACACAAACACACACACACACACACCCCACCACACACACACACACACAGACACACACAGACACACACACACACACATACACACACACACACACACCCCAAAAAACCCCTCACACCACACACACAACACACACACACACACACACACAACACACACACACACACCCACAAAACACACACCCCACACACACACACACACACAAACACACACACACACACATACACACACATACACACACATACACACACACACACACACACACACACACACAAAAAGATGAAGAAATGTTTTGCGCACAAACTTTTAACGTCGGGGAAGGGCGGCGGCGAGGCAAACACAAGAAAATTGATAGATGACACAACACTGATGTTGTTGTGAAGGAAAAACAAACCATGCAAACACAAACACAACACAAAAGCACCACAAACTAAACTCAAACGCAACACAAATGCACAAACGCTACACAAATGCAAGACAAATGTAACACAAACGCAACACAAATGCCAAAAAAACACAACACAAATGCCAAACAAACGCAGCACAAATGCAACACAAACGCAGCACAAATGCAACACAAATGCAACAAAATGGCAACACAAATGCCAAATATACGCTACACAAATGTCAAACAAACGCAATACAAATGCAAGACAAACACAACACAAACGCAACACAAATGCCAAACAAACACAACACAAACACAACACAAATGCCAAACAAACGCAACACAAATGCAACTCAAACGTAACACAAATGCCAAATAAACGCAACACAAAAGCGAGACAAACGCAACACAAATGCCAAACAAACTCAACACAAATGCAACACAAACGCAACACAAACGCAACACAAATGCCAAACAAACGCAACACAAATGCAACACGAATGCCAAGCAATCGCATCACAAACGCAACACATATGCCAAACAAACGCAACACAAATGTCAAACAAACGCAACACTCATGCCCAACAAGCGCAACACAAACGCAACACAAACGCAACATAAATGTCAAACAAACGAAACACAAATGCAAGAAAAATGCAACACCAATGCCAAATCAACACAACACAAATGCCAAACAAACGCAACACAAATGCATGACAAACGCAACACAAATGCCAAACTAACGCAACCCAAATGAAAACACATATGCAACATAAACGCAACAAAAATGCCAAAAAACGCAACACAAATGCATCACAAATGCCAAACAAACGCAACACAAATGCAAGACAAATGCAAGACAATCAAAACACAAATTCCAAACAACGCAACACAAATGGAAACAAAAACGCAACACAAATGACAAACAAACGCAACACAAATGCCAAACAAACACAACAATAACGCAACACAAATGCTTAACAAACGCAACATAAATGCCAAACAAACGCAACCCAAATGCAACACAAACGCAACACAAATGCCAAACAAACACAACAGAAATGCAAAACAAAAGCAACACAAATGCCAAACAAACGCAACACAAATGCAACACAAACGCAGCAGAAATGCAACACAAACGCAACACAAATGCGAAACAAACGCAACACAAATGCAACACAAATGCCAAACAAACGCAACACATATGCATCACAAATACCAGACAAACGCAACACAAACGCAACACAAATGCCAAACAAACTCAACACAAACGCAACACAAATGCCAAACAAACGCAACACAAATGCAACACAAACTCAACACAAATGCTAAACAAACGATACACAAATGCTAAACAAACTCAACACAAAAGCAACACCCACGCAATACAAATGCCAAACAAAAGCAACATCAATGCCAAACAAACTCTACACAAATGCAGGACAAACGCAACACAAATGCAAGACAAACGCAACACAAATGACAAACAAACGCAACACAAATGCAA
The DNA here is from genome assembly GCA_016584305.1 of Chionoecetes opilio. Lineage (NCBI taxonomy): Eukaryota > Metazoa > Arthropoda > Malacostraca > Decapoda > Majidae > Chionoecetes > Chionoecetes opilio. The sequence goes on from JACEEZ010020200.1 coordinate 11,130, forward strand.
CCAAACGCAACAGAAAAGCAACACAACTGCGGAACAAACGCAGCACAAGTGCAGCCAAACGCAACACAAAAGCAACGCAAATGCAAAAAAAAAACGCAACACAATGCCAAACAAACGCAACACCAATCCAACATAAACGCATAACAAAGCAACACAAATGCAACAAAAACGTAACACAAAAGCAACACAAAAGCAACAGAAAAACAACATAATCTCAACACAAAAGCACCACAAATGCCAAACAAATGCTACACAAAAGCAGCACATAAGCAGCAAAAATGCAACACAAAAGCATCACAGAAGCAACACAAATGCTAAACAAACGAAACACAAAAAAACAAACACAAATGTAACATAACGCAACACAAAAGCAACACAAATGCAACACAAACCCCAACACAAAAGCAGCATAAACACAACACAAAAACCCAACACAAATGCCAAACAAACGCAAAACAAAAGCAAAACTAACGCAACACAGAAGCAACAAAAATGCAACACAAACGCAATACAAAAGCAACACAATTGCCAAACAAACGCAACACAAAAACAACACAAATGCTACCAAATGCAACACAAAAACATCACAAAAGCATCATAAACGCCAAACAAACACAACAAAAATGCCAAATAAACGCAACACAAAAGCAACAAAAGTGCCAAACAAACACAACACAAATGTTAAACAAATGCAACATAAATACCAAACAAACGCAACACAAATGTCAAACAAACGCAAGACAAATGCAACCAATTGCAACACAAACGCAACACAATTGCAACCAAACGAAACACAAAGACAAGACAAATGCAACACAAACACAACACAAATGCAACCAAACGGAACACAATCGCAACACAAAAGCAACCCAACCGCTACACAAATAAAAGAGAAAAGCAACACAAATGAACCACAAACGCAACACAAACGCAACACAAAAGCAACACAAATGCAAAACAAACGCAACACAAAAGCAACACAAATGCAACAAACGCAACACAAAAACAACACAAATGCCAAACAAACGCAACACAAAAGCAACACAAATGCCACACAAATGCAACACAAAAGTAAAACAAACGCATCACAAAAGCCAAACAAAAGCAATACAAAAGCAACATAAATACCAAACAAACGCTATACAAATGCCAAACAAACGCAACACAAATACCAAACAAACGCAACACAAATGCCAAACAAATGCAGCACAAATGCCTAACAAACGCAACACAAATGCATTACAAACGCAACACAAAACCAAAACAAAACTCAAAACAAATGCTAAAAAAACGCAACACAAATGCCAAAAAAACGCAACACAAATGCCAAACAAACGCAGCACAAAAGCAACACAAATGCCAAAACAAACGCAAAACAAAAAACAACACAAATGCCAAACAAACTCATCATAAAAGCAACACAAATACCAAACAAACGCAACACAAATGCCAAACAAAGGCAACACAAAAGCAACACAAATGCCAAACAAACGCAATACATAACCAACACAAATGCCAAACAAACACAACACAAAGGCAACACAAATGCCAAACAAACGCAACACAAACGCAACACAAATGCCAGAACAAACGCACTACAATATCAACACAAACGCCAAACAAACGCAGTACAAATGCCAAACAAGCGCAACACAAATGCCAAACAAATGCCAAACAAATGCAACACAAATGCCAAACAAACGCAACACAAATGCCAAACAAACACAACGCAAATGCCAAATGAACGCCATACAAACGCAACACAATTGCCAAACAACTGCAACACAAAAGCAACAAAAACGCAAAACAAATGCCCAACAAACGCAACACAAATACCAAACAAACGCAACACAAATGCCAAGCAAACGCAACACAAATGCCAAACAAACACAACACAAAAGCAACACATACGCAACACACAAGCAACACAAATGCCAAACAAACGCAACACAAAAGCAACACAAATATCAAACAAACGCAACACAAAAGCAACACAAATGTCCAACAAACGCAACACAAATGCCCAACAAACGCAACACAAAAGCCAAAAAAACGCACCACAAATGTCAAACAAACGCAAAACAAATGCCAAACAAACGCAACACAAATGCCAAACAAATGCAACACAAAAACAATACAAATGCCAAACAAACGCAACACAAAAGCAACACAAATGCCAAACAAATGCACCACAAAGCAACACAAAACGCAACACAAATGCCAATCAAACGCAACACAAATGCCAAAAAACGCAACACAAATACCAAACAAACGCAATACAAATGCCAAACAAACGCAACACAAAAGCAACACAAACGCCAAAGAAACGCAACACAAATACCAAACAAACGCAACACAAAAGCAACACAAATGCCGAACAAACGCAACACAAATGACAAACAAACGCAACACAAATGCCAAACAAGCGCAACAGTAATGCCAAACAAACGCAACACAAATGCAAAAAAAACGCAACACAAACGCAACAAAAACGCAACACAAATGCCAAATAAACGTAACACAAATGCCAAACAAATGCAACACAAATGCCAAACAAACGCAAAACAAATGCCAAACAAACGCAAAACAAATGTCAAACAAACGCAACACAAAAGCAGCACATACGCAAGACAAAAGTAACACAAATTCAAAAAAATACGCAACACAAATGCAACACAAATACCAAACAAACGCAACACAAACGCAACACAAATGCCAATCACACGCAACACAAAAGCAACACAAACGCCAAAGAAACGCAACACAAATGCCAAACAAACGCAACACAAAAGCAACACAAATGCCGAACAAACGCAGCACAAATGCCAAACAAGCGCAACAGTAATGCCAAACAAACGCAACACAAATGCAAAACAAACGCAACACAAACGCAACAAAAACGCATCACAAATGCCAAATAAACGTAACACAAATGCCAAACAAATGCAACACAAATGCCAAACAAACGCAAGACAAATGCCAAACAAACGCAACACAAATGCCAAACAAACGCAACACAAAAGCAACACATACGCAACACAAAAGCAACACAAATTCAAATAAATACGCAACACAAATGCAACACAAATACCAAACAAATGCAACACAAACGCAACACAAATGCCAAACGCACCACAATTGCAACACAAATGCCAAACAAACGCAACACATATGCAACACAAACGCAACACAAATGCTAAACAAACGCAACACAAATGCCAAACAAACGCAACACAAATGCAAGACAAACGCAACACAAATGCCAAACAAACGCAACACAAATGCAACCAAACGCAACACAAAAACAACACTACTGCCAAACAAACGCAACACAAGTGCAACCAAACGCAACACAAAAGCAACGCAATTGGCAAACAAACGCAACACAAATGCCAAACAAACGCAACACCAATCCAACATAAACGCATAACAAAAGCAACATGAATGCAACACAAAGGCAACTCAAAAGCAACACAAACGGAACACAAAAGCAACACAAACGCAACACAAAATCAACATAAACGTAACACAAAAGCAACACAAATGCCAAACAAACGCAACACAAAAGCAGCACATAAACAACACAAAAGCAACGCAAACGCAAAAAAAAGCAACACAAATGTTAAACAAATGAAACACAAAAGCAACACAAATGTAACCAAACGCAACACAAAAGCAACACAAATGCCAAACAATCACATCACAAAAGCCAAACAGATGCAACTTAAATGCCAAACAAACAAAACATATATGCAACCAAACGCAACACAGAAGCAACACAAATACAGCACAAACGCAACACAAAAGAAGCACAAACGCAACACAAAAGCAACACAAATGCCAAACTAACGCAGGACAAAAACAAAACAAACGCAACACAAAAACAACACAAAAGCAACACAAATGCAAGACAAACGCAATACAAAAGCAACACAAATGCCAAACAAACGCAACACAAAAGCAACACAAATGCCAAACAAATGCAACGCAAATGTTAAACAAACGCAACACAAATGCCAAACAAACGCAACACAAATACAAACAAAGGCAACACAAACGCAACACAGATGCAACCAAGCGCAACATAAAGGCAAGACAAATGCAGCACAAACACAACACACATGCAACCAAACGCAACACAATTACAACACAAAAGCAACCCAAACGCTACACAAATTAAACAGAAAAGCAACACAAATGAAACACAAACGCAGCACAAACGCAACACAAAAGCAACACAAAAGCAAAGCAAACGCAACACAAAAGCAACAAAAATGCAACCAAACGCAACACAAAAACATAACAAATGTCAAACAAACGCAACACAAAAGCAACACAAATGCCACACAAACGCAACACAGAAGCAAAACAAACGCAACACAAAAGCCAAACAAACGCAACACAAATACCAAACAAACGCAAAACAAACGCCAAACAAATGCAACACAAATGTCAAACAAACGCAACACAAATGCATTACAAACGCAACACAAAAGCAACACAAACGCAACACTAATGCTAAGCAAACGCAACACAAATGCCAAACAAACTCATCATAAAAGCAACATAAATGCCAAACAAACGCAACACAAAAGCAACACAAATGCCAAACAAACGCAACACAAAAGCAACACAAATGCCAAACAAACACAACACAAAAGCAACACAAATGCCAAACAAGCGCAACACAAAAGCAACACAAACGCAACACAAATGCCAAACAAACGCAACACAAAAGCAACACAAACGCCAAACAAACGCAACACAAATGCCAAACAAACCAAACACAAAAGCAACACAAATGCCAAACAGACGCAACACAAATGCCAAACAAACGCCACACAAATGCCAAACAAACGCAACACAAATGCTAAACAAACACAACACAAATGGCAAACAAACGCCATACAAATGCAACACAATTGCCAAACAAACACAGCACAAAAGCAGCACAAACGCAAAACAAATGCCGAACAAACCCAACAAAAAATACCAAACAAACGCAACACAAATGCCAAACAAATGCAACACAGATGTCATACAAACACAACACAAAAGCAACACATACGCAACACACAAGCAACACAAATGCCAAACAAACGCAACACAAAAAGCAACACAAATGCCCAACAAACGCATCACAAATGCCAAACAAACGCTGTTGTATTGTTAATTAGCATTTGAAATGTTAGGCTCGACTGTTTCGAGCATAGCTTCAGACGAGCTCACCTCCTAGGGTTCGGGAGCCCACCCGGACAGAGTTAGTCCGGCTGGGCATGCTGTCTGTATCTGCCTTCACAAGTAAAGACGTTGCCACACTAAAGTGTTTCCTGTGTCCTAGCCAGTCAGGAAGAATAACACATGGCGCTGCGGACAGGATCTCTTCGTCGTCTTCCTTCACCCTGACTGGTGTTCGCGGGATAGCCGTTCTGTGGCGACGACAATACCAACATGGGAGACATGGAGCAACTGGCGAATCTGATAGTGCAGCAGACAACGCTCTCGGCCCAGCGTGAGGAACGTATGGTGGCTATGATGGAGCGCTTACTGAGCCCCGATGGCGCTGGCGCGGCCAGCAGTGATCACCGCCCTGCCACCAATGACGCCCCAGCAAGGCTGCCTGGCGCCGCTACACCAGCACCATTCCTGACCTCATCGGCTTCACTACGTGACTTCGCCGCCTGGAAGATGAAATTCGACGGGTATATGTTGTTGACCCGCGCCGACAACCTACCGCCGAAGGAGCAGCGAGCCATCCTGCTGAGCCTGTTGGACGAAGATTGGACTAGGGTGATCAGGTACGCTCTTCCAGTAGCTGAGGACACTCTTGCAAGGGAGGTCGTAATGGCAATGGAGGCGCATCTCAGGACGCAAAGGAACGTCTTGGTGGATCGGCGCGAGTTCTACTCCCGGATACAGGAGGAAGGGGAGACCTTCGACGACTTCCTTTGCTCCTTGAAGGAAATAGCCTCCTTATGTGATTTCTGTCAACATTGCTTCGACACCCAACTTCGAGACCGCGTGGTGTGTGGTGCACGAGACGATGAGGCAGTGAAAACAATGCTGGAAAATAAGGATTTGACGCTTAACAACGCAGTTGATGTCTGTCGAGCGTCAGAAGTGGCCAGGAATACTCATGCTGTGCTTCGTAGTGGTGCGATAGGCAAAATATCTGCGTACCGGCGACAGAGGAGTCAGACCCGCGAGTGTGGTGCAACTCGGGACATTAATCAGAAGTGTACGCGGTGTGGTTACAGACGCCATAAAGACTCTACTGCCAGTCCGGCTATCGGTGCTACCTGCCGTAATTGTGGTGAATCAGGGCACTTCCAACCAGTGTGTGGACGCTTTGACGTGGATGTATCGGACGCCTCCACAGAACGTACCACAGAGAGTTTGTCAGTGCCGACTACCTCGAGATGGGGGGAACGTCGCCATCGTCAATGTAAGCGACAAGTGAGACAAACCATTGCCGATGTCTACACTAAAGGGCTGGCTGCACGCCCCACTCCTCAAGTGTCTGTGACGGTGACTCACCCGGCAGGCGTCGCTAACGTCCGCTGTACGCCCGACACAGGAACAGAGACTGCAGTTATGGGCAGTCAGCTGGCTCTTCGTTTAGGAATCGACATTGATAACTTGCTTCCTGCCCACGCATCGTTCCGTGCTGTTGGAGGCAACCCATTGGAGTGTAAGGGTCAAGTTGGTTGCTCACTGGAATTAGGGGGTCACCGCACTGAAACAGCCGTCCACGTAATTGACAACTTGTCAGGAATGCTGATTAGCTGGTTCGACTGTTCAGCGCTAGGGATCGTACCTGCTGACTTTCCACGGCAAATCGGTACAGTTGTATCTGACCCAAAGGACTCCAAGTATGATGTGCCTGCAACACTGTTCGTGGACCAGGACAGTAAGGATGTAAGTCACGAAGTCATCGCTCAGTTACCAGCATGGACACACGACACTGATCCGTCAGAGGAGGTTCGGGCCGCGCACGCGGGTCAAATCCAGGCATGTTTTCCACGCGTGTTTAGTGGCGAATCAGAGTTGCGCACAATGATTGGTAAGCCAATGGTGATAGAACCTACGTCTGACGCGGAGCCATTTGCAATCACCAACGCCAGACCGCTGCCCTACAGCTGGAGAGACGACATCAAGAAGCAACTCGATGACCTCCTTGCCAAACATATAATCGCGCCCGTCGACTACCATACGGATTGGTGTCACCCCATGGTGCCTGTGCCAAAGAAGAATGCCGGTATCAGAATGTGCGTGGACTTAACCAAGCTGAACAAATACGTGCGGCGTCCGACATACCCCATGCTTCCACACACGTTGCGGTCGCTGATATCGCAGCAGGTCACGCCCGCTGGATGACCACAATGGACGCCGCCATGGGGTTATCACCAGATCGCGATTGCTCCTGAAAGCCAGGACTAACGTGCTTCATTACACCGTGGGGCAGATTTAAATTCAAGCGCGCGGTCATGGATTGGTGTCCTCCGGGGATGAATACAACCGCAGAGGAGACATCGCTCTGGGAGGCATACCCTACACCATCAAAGTTGTCGACGACATCCTCGCTTACGACGACACATATCGGGCACACCTCCAACACGTGACTGACATCATGCGAAGATGCGACGAGGCCGGCATCACTTTGCACCCTAAGAAGTTTCTCTTCGCGAGGAATGAAGTGAATACTGTGGGTTCCGGTCACCGAGAATAGCTACTCCATCGAACGATCAAAAGGTCACCGCCATCAAGAATTTTCCTCGGCCTGGGAACATCACTGATTTAACGGTCGTTCATGGGTTTGGTCACCAATTGGGGAGCTTCTCACAGGAAATCGCCGCCGCAGCCCAACCGCTTCGAGATCTTCTGAAGCAAAACCGTATTTGGGCATGGACCGAACACCACGAGGCATCATTCCTCGAGGTGAAGAGGGTGCTTATATCACCACCCATCCTGGCATTCTTCGATCCGAAACTGCCGACTGTACTGCAGACGTATGCTGCCAGGACGCGAGGGTTGGGATTCGTGCTAATGCAGAAACACGGGGACTTCTGGCGTATGGTTCAGTGTGGTTCACGTTTCCTCACCGATACAGAGAGTCGGTATGCTGTAATTGAGCTGGAGCTGGCTGCTTGCGTATGGGCATGTCAGAAGTGCTATTCCTAGCAGGTTTGCCTCACTTCGATCTGATAGTGGATCACCGCCCGTTGATGCCCATTTTGAACCATAAGCTTCTGTCAGAGATAGAAAATCCGCGGCTGCAGCGTATGCGTGAGGAGTTAATCCTGTACAGTTTTACAGCCAGTTGGCAGAAAGGGACGGAGCACCAAATACCAGACGCGAGACATAAGCAACACAAAAGCAACACAAACGCAAAAAAGGCAACACAAAAGCAACACAAACGCAAAAAAAAGCAACACAAATGTTAAACAAACGAAACACAAAAGCAACACAAATGTAACCAAACGCAACACAAAAGCAACACAAATGCCAAACAATCACATCACAAAAGCCAAACAGATGCAACACAAATGCCAAACAAACGAAACACATATGCAACCAAACGCAACACAGAAGCAACACAAATACAACACAAACGCAACACAAAAGCAGCACAAACGCAACACAAAAGCAACACAAATGCCAAACAAACGCAACACAAAAACAAAACAAACGCAACACAAAAACAACACAAAAGCAACACAAATGCAAGACAAACGCAATACAAAAGCAACACAAATGCCAAACAAACGCAACACAAAAGCAACACAAATGCCAAACAATGCAACACAAATGTTAAACCAACGCAACACAATGCCAAATAAACGCAACACAATGCCAAACAAACGCAACACAAATGCAAACAAGGCAACACAAACACAACACAAATGCAATCAAGCGCAACATAAAGGCAAAACAAATGCAGCACAAACACAACACACATGCAACAACGCAACACAATTACAACACAAAAGCAACCCAAACGCTACACAAATGAAACAGAAAAGCAACACAAATAAAACACAAACGCAGCACAAACGCAACACAAAAGCAACACAAATGCAAAGAAAAACGCAACACAAAGCAACAAAAATGCAACCAAACGCAACACAAAAACATAACAAATGTCAAACAAACGCAACACAAAAGCAACACAAATGCCACACAAACGCAACACAGAAGCCAAACAAACGCAACACAAAAGCCAAACAAACACAGCACAAAATACCAAACAAACGCAACACAAACGCCAAACAAATGCAACACAATGTCAAACAAACGCAACACAAATGCATTACAAACGTAACACAAAAGCAACACAAACGCAACACAAATGCTAAGCAAACGCAACACAAATGCCAAACAAACGCAGCACAAAAGCAACACAAATGTCAAACAAACGCAACACAAAAAACAACACAAATGCCAACAAACTCATCATAAAAGCAACATAAATGCCAAACAAACGCAACACAAAAGCAAACAAATGCCAAACAAACGCAACACAAAAGCAACACAAATGCCAAAAAACACAACACAAAAGCAACACAAATGCCAAACAAGCGCAACACAAAAGCAACACAAACGCAACAAAAATTTGTCAAACAAACGCAACACAAAAGCAACATAAACGCCAAACAAATGCAACCAAATGCCAAACAAACCAAACACAAAAGCAACACAAATGCCAAACAAACGCAACACAAATGCCAAACAAACGCCACACAAATGCCAAACAAACGCAACACAAATGCTAAACAAACACAAACAAATGGCAAACAAACGCCATAGAAATGCAACACAATTGCCAAACAAACACAGCACAAAAGCAGCACAAACGCAAAACAAATGCCGAACAAACCAACAAAAATACCAAACAAACGCAACACAAATGCCAAAAAAATGCAACACAGATGTCATACAAACACAACACAGAAGTAACACATACGCAACACACAAGCAACACAAATGCCAAGCGATCGCAACACAAAAAGCAACACAAATGCCCAACAAACGCAACACAAAATGCCAAACAAACGCAACACAAATGCCAAACAAACGCAACACAAAATGCCAAACAAACGCAACACAAAGCAACACAAATGCCAAACAAACGCAACACAAAAGCAACACAAATGCCAAACAAACGCAACACAAATGCCAAACAAACGCAACACAAATACCAAACAACGCAACACAAATGCCAAACAAACGCAACACAAATGCCAAAAAAATGCAACACAAAAGCAACACAAATGCCAAACAAACGCAACAAAAATGCCAAACAAACGCAACACATAAGCAACAAAAAGGCCGATCAAACGCAACACAAATTACAAACAAACGCAACACAAATGCCAAACAAACGCAACACAAACGCAACACAAATGACAAACAAACGCAACACAAATGCCAAACAAACGCAACACAAATGCCAAACAAACGCAACACAAATGCCAAACAAACGCAACACAAATGCCAAACAAACGCAACACAAGAGCTACACGTACGCAACACAAAAGCAACACAAATGCCAAACAAACGCAACATAAAAGCAACACAAATGCCAAACAAACGCAACACAAATGCCAAACAAACGCAACACAAATGCCAAACACCCAACACAAAAGCTACACAAATGCCAACAAACGCAACACAAAGGCAACACAAATGCCAAACAAACACAACACAAAAGCAACACAAAACGCAACAAATTGCCAGACAAACGCAATACAAATGCCAAACAAGCGCAACACAAATGCCAAACAAACGCAACACATATGCCAAAAAAACGCAACACAAAAAAACACAAACGCAATATAAATGCCAAACAAACGCAACACAAAAGCAACACATTTGGCAAACAAACACAACACAAAAGCAATACAAACGCAACAAAAATGCCAGACAAACGCATCACAAATGCCAATCAAACGCAACACAAATGCCACACAAAAACTACACAAATGCCAAAAAAACGCAACACAAAAGCAACACAAACGCAACACAAATGCCAAATAAGCATCACAAATGGCAAACAAATGCAGCACAAATGTCAAACAAACGCAACACACAAGTAACACAAATGCCAAACAAATGCAACACAAAAGCAACACAAATGCCAAACAAACGCAACATATAAGTAGCACAAATGCCAAACAAACGCAACACAAATGCAACACAAATGCCAAATAAACGCAACACAAAAGCAACACAAATGCCAAACAAATGCAACACAAAAGCAACACAAATGCCAAAAAAACGCAAACACAAATACCAAACAAACGCAACACAAATGCCAAACAAACGCAACACAAACGCAACACAAAAGCAACACAAATGCAATAAAAACGCAACACAAATGTAAGACAAACGCAACACAAAGCAACACAAATGCCAAACAAACGCAACACAAATGCAACACAAATGCAACACAAATCATCGAAGCCACAAAACGATGCCAACACTCTAGGTACATTATAAATACGGAAAGATTATGTGGCAGCTTCAAAGAAAATAAACGAATGTAAAGAATGTAAAGTAAATTTAACAATATATAATAATAAATAAATAACAAATAAATGTAGTATAGAATGTGTAAACTGTATCGAGAATGTTATTAAAAAGTCGTATTTCACGAAGACTTTAAGAAATGTAAATATTTGATGAGTTTTACAAAGAAGGATATTTAAACGTGAACAATAAACAAGTGTACTGGGAAAGGATAAAGGGGGAAGTAAATAAGAAAAGAAGAAATAAAAAATAAATAAAAGGTAAATAATAATAATAGCAAAATAGAGGAAGGAAAACTATGGAAAATTTGAATACAAAAAGGAAAACTATGGAAAAATGAAGACAAGAATTGAGAATATTAAGTAGCACTAGCCGCAAAGCCGACCTCCGGGCGGACTTTTTGGCTAGCTCCTGCGGAGGGCTATTGGTGGGCCTTCGGCCCACCAACACAGACTCTCCAGATAGCCCCTTCTAGCTTTCCTGAAATCATGGATGTAGAAATGTATGTATTAACGCCAACCCATTCACATCACCCCCAACCCATTCACTCACCCATTACCCATCACCCCCCACCCATTCACTCACCCATTACCCAACACCCCCACCCATTCACTCACCCATTACCCATCACCACACACCCATTCACTCACCCATTACCCATCACCCCCCATATATCCCTCACCCTTCACCCATCACCCCCCACCCATTCACTCACCCATCACCCCACACCCATTACCCATCACCCCTACCATTCACTAACCCATTACCATCACCCTACATCAAGGTTTCCTGAATTCTCGCAACTCACTTTTTTTTTCTCACAATTATCGCTAATAGGTTGCAAAAAAAAAAAAAAAAAGTGATCGGATCATCTCATAAGTGGGCTTAAAATATTCCCCTGGTCGACCCGGCTCCATAACTGTGCCATATGAGGGGATTGCGCCACTGGGGGCGGCACCTATCGCGGACACACAAACACAGACAGACAGACAGACAGACACACTTTCGCATATATTATTATAGATAGAAGTATAATGGTAGAGATAAACAGGTGTGCGTGCGTGTAGGTGCGTCATGCGACAGGTGAATTAAAAGGTAGAATGGAAAATACACACAACATAAACATTCCTGAGTCCTCGCTACGAATGAACGCACAATAAAAAAATTGGTATGAAATTTTTTGAGAATCACCACAGAGAAATAATGGGGAATAATATTAAAGTTTAAATCCATTTTTCATGAACGTTTTATGTAGGAAGGAGAAAGAATTTTTTTTTTTTTTTTTTTCTCTCTCTCTCTCTCTCTCACACTCTCACACACTCTCTCTCTCTCTCTCGTTCTCTCTCTCTCTCTCTCCATCTCTCTCTCTCTCTCTCTCTCTCCTCTCTCTCACTTCTCTCTCTCTCTCTTCTCTCTCTCTCTCATCTTTCTCTCCTCTCTCTCCCCTCTC